>JALLLT010000170.1:0-12154 GCA_025266875.1 Fennellomyces sp. T-0311
TTAGATGGAATTCGTAGATTGTAGATCATAGACGCCTTAGCTATTACCCCCTAATATCTGACGTATATATAAAGCAGGATTCCTGGATACAGGAATCCTCATCATTTATACCCTCATATAACCGGTTCCACCTTCGGGTTATTGTCTACATTGTCCGACTCACAGCAACGTACACAATTGTAAGTATCCTGTGGTCTGCACTGTTACACCAAGTTGGATTATAACTAAACAACTTTTTCCGTTGACAGCTGAACTTTGGAGCACATTGCAAGATTTATTACTAATACCTCACTTATCTACAGCTATAAGCCGGTATAGAAACATACCCACCAGTTTTATATTATTCATAATCACCCTCTCTCCATCTTAAATACCTTGACGCCATCTACTGCTTGCGTGAATTTACACCAGAATGGCAGATTTCACCTCGAGATGGCGATGTACACACATACCTTATATTGCATGATGTTCTATTATTGGAATTGGCAATTGTAGGCGAAAGTATTAGTAAACCGGTGGTGCCTTACTACAGAAACATAAAGGCGCGCTATTATGCTTTATACCTGTCTGTGCATTCTTGCTGTCACAGACAATTTATGTCTTTTGAACATGCACAATGAGGTGCTGCCTTGGAATGGGAATCGTGCTGCACAATGTATTTTGATTCATGAACAAATCATCTTTCACAATGTCTCGCCATTCGCAACGGGGCTATGCCAACTTTAACAGAAAAATAGTAAACGCGCGTTTTCTTACACTTTTTCTTTCTGTCCAGCCTAATCCACTTGACTCGATCACAGATCCTTCCATTAAGATTGTTTCGTCAAATTGCGTTCCAATGCTTGCTGAATCGTCTTCACAGATTGTTGGCCAATACTTCCGGCTCACTAGAAAATATAAAAAAATAAGCCCCTTCACTGTTTTCACACCTATTTCGTCGGTTACACTAGCTTCCTTAGCTTTTTTTCTTGTAGTGCTTAATACCTTCCAACGAAATCGCAGCTGCCATCTTGCAATGCTGAAGTTTGAGCTGTTTTTAATAGTGGTACAAAGGGACTTAACGCTCTTTTACTTTTTTTTCTACGCGCCTACTACACTAGCAATGACGTTAGCCATCTGACTCTGAAATAAATTTGAGGTATTGGGGGGTGGGGAGCCAGTTCTTATTTTTGGGGCAATATAAGAAAATTGACCATCAATCATCTCTTCTATATACTGTCTTGCTAACTAACTTTGCTCTGAACTTTTTTATAGAGTACATGGACACCATATGGTAAGTCACATAGCTTTACATCAGAGTACCATGGAACTAACCAATATCTAATAGAGTTAATCCTGCTTTTCTGGCACTGTACGCGTCACCAAGCAAACGGCCTCTGGTACTTATATTTGTTATTCTTTGCAGAATATTTATACTAACAACTCGTCATTAGATATCAACACAAGGTTCTGCTAGCGCGGCAACTAGGTTCTGGTGGCGATGATTTAATCACCCCGGTTGATCAGAAATGGGTTGTGATTACTGGTCCGGCCATGTAGCTAAAGCCTAGTCCACCATAGAAAGTGATATAAAAATAAATAAATAAAGAGCACACATATTTGGAAGAAAACGATATTTATACATTGACTTCTTTTGGAGAGCTATAAGGTTTTCAGATCTAATAATAGAGACTTGTCTGCCTTTTCTATTATGTTTTCAGACAGCTGAAAGCATGCTGAAAGTAGCTGAAATCTAGGTAATTCAGCAGCTGAAAGTGTGGCTGAAAGTTGCTGAAAGATTCTGAAATTTGCTGAAAGCCTGAATTTCAGCCAGCTTTCAGCCAGCTTTCAGATAGCTGAAATCCCTGATTTTTTGTAGTGATGGTATGAGTAATATGGACAGCAAGGTGAATATGTGTGAGTCATGCTGGGGTGTAAAAGGGATGAACGCGTTGCGAGTAATATTCGTGCAACAAAGAGATACCATGAATGACTTGTCCAAAAAGAGAAATACAAAGAAGCCCTGTTATGTCACTTTTGGCGATAAGACCATAGCCAATAACAGATAAAAGGTTTTGAGAGAGAAGTAGATAGATGACGTTTATTATTTTAGTCTATGGGGATATTTATATGTTCTCTAATGCTAATAAAATACTACTGTAGCTTACTGCAGATTGCTGCGCATGATGTGGATAATAAATATAATGACAGTGATAATGATACATAGGAGGTATCTGGTGGGGGTCTCCAGCCAGCGAGACCCAGTCCCAGTATTTTTTGGCAGTGGTTGAGACTCCGAAGAAAATACCCTTGATTGCGGCATGATTGGCAAAATTTCAAGACCGGGTTGCTTGGGCAAACTGACTTTTTTTTTCGTACCTGTTTTATGAATTCCTCTTATCGTTTACTGCATTCAGACCAGGCATTGTGTATACTCTCACTACGAACAAAAACAATTGCCAATTGAATGGATGTGCATTCCATGAAGACAATCAATTTTGAGAGCATGCGTGTACACCAATCAGCTACAACAACGATCCCATATGCACATTCAACTACAATTCTTTCAGCACTCAAAATCAAGGAGCAAATTACGTATGCTATGTTCACATAAAAGCCCAGATAGGTTGCGCCGCATTAAGCCTTCTCGACAAGATTATCACTATCGGTGAACGCATAACATTCTTCCAAGTAGACATCCCCACTATTTAGGTATGCATAAAGCTTGGCAACTTGATCTCACAGATGAATAAGTTAGGATCTGCTTTTTATATGCTCTTTTCAACCAATGCATGCTTATCATAAGCAATTTAACCACACAATACACAGCACTAGACAAATAGTTTACTCTAGGTTCAACAATAGTTATCCGCGCCAGGAGTCAATTAATTACCACGGCAGAATCCACTACTTCTTGCGATATCTATTTCACGTTTATACCGGAAGGCTCAGAACCTAGAGATTTTTTTTATTATGGTCTCATTTGCTTGAGATGCTCTTGAAGAGCCCACAGCGTTTGCCTTTTTGCAGGGAGAGGTAGGCTGCGCCGCATATTTTCAACTGCTTCGACAGCCTCCTGCTCCGATTTGCCTTCATCAATAAGGCGCTCAATTGCCTCGATGATGATCTTGCGACGGTTCCATTGACGATTGTCAGTTTTGTTGCGTCGCCATCCATCACCATACTTCTGCTCGAGCTCGCGGATTGCAGGACCACCAAATATTCCCACCGTATATTCGTCCCAAAATCGTGCCACCGTTTCGATGTTCGACTTCAGTTTATACTGCAGTGGGGCCGTGCTAGCATTCGGTGCTGCTGCCTGAGCTTGGTCATGCTCAGCAGTGTAAGCAGCTAAAGCGGGCGAATGCTGGTCATAGTGGCTATGTATAATTGGCGATCCAACGGGTGATTGTGGGCTTGCAGCAAAACGATCCAAGGGTAGGGAGCCGCCAACCAGTGCAATAGGCGATGGCATATTCGAAGAAACATAATGGCCCAGACCGCGAACAAATCGCTCATAATGAGAAAAAGAGCGGTAGAGCACAGCAATATCCTCGTCACGGCGTGTGTTCTGCCTCTCAATTCTTTCGACTGCTTGTCCTATGCGATGGAAACCTTGATCAATACTCACAGACAAACGTTGCGTGCTCTCGTGGGCCTGAGCAAAACGTCTATCTATGGTATCAACCATTTGTGGCATTAGACGATGCAGATCCTGATCTAATGGTGGACGAGCTTCTTGTTCCAAGGCAACTGAACGAAGTGAGTCTGCAAAAGTTCTGTAATCGGCGCTGCGGAAAACAGGATCCTGCCAAATGAGCCACTCAGGGAACTGCTCCATTAAAAAAACGGAATCCTATAAATTTCATTTGCTTAGAAACCCACAACTTAGCGGAACCATATCGTAGTGACCTGCCATACCTGCAAGATGATGGTGCGGAAGTATATCATCAGTTTCAAAAAATTGGGGCCAGCAATTTCCTTTGGTAGCTCTCCCGATCTATATCTTTGTTGCCAATAGTCGACCTCTGGGAAAACCTGCTTTTTCAAAGACTCAGGCGGGTCTAGGGCGGCACGTGGCAAGTGGAAAGCGCCACCTCGGGTTGGAAAACCGGCAATCGAACGCATCGCTTGCTTGGGAAGGCTGGTTAAGTACGAAGCAATGAAAGAATCAGCACCCCAGCGACCAGCTCTACGTTGCTGGTTGTCAGCAACATCATCTTCGTTCATCAATCTCGCAGAGCAACCGCGCGGCGCGTGCGTCACCTTGGACGTGTTGATGCCAAGGAGAGCAAAGACATTTCTGTAGGAATTGTACTGCGTATCATACGAGTACTTCCTGTGAGGACCATCACCAAGGATTACATGGACATTATACCAATTGGCGCGCTCGGACATATCTGGGTAGCGTTCGTCGCGAGAAATATGCCAACGGTAAAAGAAGTAAAAGGCCATGGCTCCGAGTGGACACAAGATAACTTCCTTGTTCCGAAATGCAGCACCAAACTCCCGGCCACCAAGCTGATTCTGCTTGCTGTGATCCATGTTGATAACCAGAGCTTGGCACTCTGTTGGACCTTCATTATCACATGGAACACAGTAGAGGTCAGGAAGCTGCATTTTTCTGGCCGTCTGGCTACGCCCAAGGATTGCGTGAGCCATAAGGATATCGAACCGATCCCTGACTGCCTTGGCGTTGTTCTTGGTCAAGTAATACTTGCTAATGTCTACAAGCTCATCGTACGTGTAACCATCGGCCATCGTACCAACCCCGCGATCCTCAAAGCTTTCATGGCGTCTTTTTGTCTCGTTACGGTCCAACGAATTCAAAACAGACTTGACTGCTTTTCCACGTGGATGCTTGACGAACTTTGCACCTGGCTGCGCCTGCTGTTGCCTCCACAAGTCAACGATCGGCTTGACATAGTGGCCAACAGTTTTCGCATTCAGTGGCTTAGGCTTTCCGTCGGGTCCAGGCTTTTCACGCTGATTTCCTCGAGGGATGACAACCTCTCGTAACCAGAGAACAAGTTTTCCTTCATGGACGAGCTCTTTATTATGAAACTTGCGCACATTTTTGCACCAGTGCTGTATATTTTAGAAATAACTTCCAGAGTAAGCAAAACAACATTTTATTTTACGCGTCATGCCTTGTATTGTTAAGCACACCTTAAATTCCTTTTGCCTTGGATTATAGGCTAAATTCGTGTTTTCTGCGCGCGCCTGATTCCCGTCTTCGATGGAATCCCTGATTGCATCGTTGATATCGTCATCGTTTCTTTTGTTATGTAACAGAACGCTGTCCATTTGCTGTTCTGAAACTTCGCCTCCATTTGCTTCACGTAAGGCTGCAAGAACGGCACGACGAATAGCCTCTTCATTGCTGATGGCAGGCGCTTTTCTTTTTCTTGCTGCGGATTTTGTATGAGCCATCTTTCTGACTTTCGATAGAAAGAAATGTAAAGCGTAGAAGTAAGGTTGCGAAGGGTAAAAAAGTATAAAAAAGGTGTGTGTAACACTAAATTGAGCAGCAACACAGCACCATCATTGTTCCTGGGTCTCAGAAAAAGCTAAGATGGGTTATACAAAGTAGCTGGATAGGCCAGTTACAGTTCGCGGATGCGCTTTATTGAGACACAGACTGTCAATACCAAGGTATTGACACTCTGTACTAGTAAAATACTTAGGTATTCGGAGTCTCTGCCTGTTACACAGTGCTAGGACTGAGACTGGACGAGAGACTGGATGCCAAGATACAAGGAAGTATAAAGGGTTACTGCGGCATACCGCAGCGATCTGTGCAACAGCGAATTACTGCGCAACAAGAAGAACATCTAAAAAGGAAACAAAATGAAGTCCGCCAGAATGGCTATGACAGCTCATCAGAATGGCTACAACAACTACAACAAATTATACTTCAGAACTAATAAAAGTGGAGAAGCTGGGCGTCGATCCCAGTACCTCTCGCATGCTAAGCGAGCGCTCTACCATTTGAGCTACATCCCCATCATGATTGTTAAGAACGACGTAAATAATTTGGCAGGCACTATACTTAGTAAATTCACTGCACTTAAAATAATTTTTAGCCTGGCTAAAATTGAAGGTATGTCTATTTGCACCCCCCTCATGCACCCCCCAGTCACGGCCCGGTCCGGACTAGTACTCAGGTTCCATATACCTCCCTCCATTCACGCGATTCTTTTATTAATCTTCATTGCATCACTAATAATCTTGTCTGGACACAACAATGTCGATCTAAGTTGTTTTTTGCCTAAAAGATAAGTATACAGTAAGTGATAAATGGAAACAAAAAAAGAAATCTAAAGGGTAGTTAAGTCTATTATGTCAGATTCAGATTCAGGATCATCAATAAGAATGGCGTTAGGTTGGGGAAAAGGCATATAAGGTACAGCTGTTTGTTTGAATAAGCTGGCGAAAAGAGGATACCATGAGTCGTTCTGTATATCGAGCGTGACAATTCCACAGCGCTCAGGTGTAACCTCTGGTCAATGGATTTTGGCATTCTTCTTAATTTGGACCAGAATTATATGATCACTGCAAAGTTGCAGCACAATTGGATGTGTTTGACATGCAAATTTAGGAATAGTGTGGTATGGGAGAAAAAGGTGTAACTGGATGGCATCCCCTTATTTCCTCCCGGTTGAGTTCGAAAAAATTTGATTTTTGGGGGGTGGGTGGGAGGAAATAACAGTTGGGTAGGCGATTTGGAGAAAAAAATTTTCTTTTCCATTTTACATCATGGTGTCATGAGCAAACAGATGGCCGGCAATTTAATAAACGACCTCGCAACAAGCTTATTGTACTCACGGCGCGAAAAAGACGATTTCGTGTATAGGAAGAAAAAACGTACGAAACAACAAAAGGCTTTGCTGAGCGACTTTGAAAAAAAAACACGCGTTCATCTGAAATCTCAAATAAGAAGCACTTCAACTCCGACGATTTACATTAGCATTGGACGTAATTGTGAAAGGAGATGGAAGGAGAAAGGTCATTGGGGTGACATGGGAAAGGGAACTGTGTAGCTATGTTACGCACTTACTTTGATAGAACCATTTTCGTTTTCAAATGCATTCAGCAGCACTTTTCCTGTACGTGTACAGTAGCACGGTTTCATGCACAACAGTATCGGTGGCAACCATATGATGATGGACGAAAGATAATGGAACTGTTGGGCAAACGTTTTTACATTGCTCGATGATTTCTGTTGACACATACAGTTTCTTTTCATTGATGGATCCACAGCAATACATGGCCGTGATAATTTACGTTATGGATATCCCACCAATATAAAGATGGTTTGCTTCACAAGGTACATGTCTACAGAAAAAACATAGTGGCCAATCAATAACGACCTGGTATGGTTGGATAGAATTTGGTATAGCTGTATAGATTATATTCAGAAACAAGCAGAACTATCTTTGTCTTATGCATGCCCGGTAATAAAATCCACTTTGTAATTAATGCGTTCTCGCCCATAAAAGATGTGCCCCTATGATAGATAAGATGGTTGCACGGTTAGTACAGAGAAAATAGAAAGCACAGATTTTATTTATAAAAGCTTAAAGTGAAAAAGAAAAAAGGAGATTGCTGATTAGGGTTCTGCATAAAATCCGGATTGCTCGATCCGTTCCGTTTCGAATTGAAACGAAACGGATTCGGATTAGTACTTTCACGGATCGAAACGGATTCGGATTGAGCTTTTGACGATCCGGATTGAAAACGGATCTGAAGGTGGCAATCCGGATCGATCCGTTTGATCCGTTTTATTTTACGTGGCTAATTTGTCATTGACTTGGTAATTACAGCATTGTTAAAAGTGTTGAAGAATATATAAGGCGAATATAACATAAACGTATTCCGTTACTTTGAGTAGAGAGTAATATAAAAGAGAAGGGTTTATTAAAAAAAAAAAAAGACGTGCGCCATCGCATAATCTGCTGTGATGCTGTAGCGAAATTAACTAGGGATGGAAGATTGAATTATAATGGGCGGTAATAAGGATCGTAAACTACAGTGAAAAAAGTAGAGGGCTTTCTGGCTTGCGAGCGGCGTTGTTAATTAATATCCATTCGCGTGTTCGGCGAGAGTTGTATCCATCCAAGCTCTCTGTCGATGATACAGAAGATAATGAGTGTGTAGCCTTATGTGCTCCTTGTGCAGCGATATTACGATTGTTAGCCGTTTCATTCCAGAGTCAGTGGTGTCGTTATCATGCCGATGGTAATCAAGCTAAAGTATTTTTGGAAGGAGATAGAAGTGCTTTCGGGGATATGATGTAGTATATACATGGCCGGAACAATATGCTAAAGGCAGGTTCGCGATCTATTACGATCCGTAAGTTGCTCGTTCATCATACGCGAATGCTGAGCTCTATCATGCAAACCGTTTTATCGTTGATAACATTGACCATTCGGAAGACTCCAATCGCGGTAGGCTGCTCAATTTAGTAAAAGGGTTGTATGTTTTAGGAAATACTCAACCCGATCTTCATGATAACCTTTGTGCGACTTCTTCCGAAGGATGATAGCTATCTTATGGCACACCGGAAGAACACTATCATCAGGTTATGTCTAGCTGATCCGTAATATCGGCAATGGCTCATAAAAACTAAGCTGAACAAAGCTATATAAAGTCTCAAGAGCAATTTGTTTGAAAGTAGAATACACTTCTTTTTATTACTGTTCCTCACTATGGTATGAGACTTTGCATTTACATCCAACAACTGCATCCTCTTTCGTGCACTCAATCACATACCTTCTTTACTGACATAATTCCTCCCAACAGGCATCCAACTTTTACGATGAATCCACCAGCTTTCTCTATCCTCGGTAAGCGCACTTCAACTACGCGTGATGATAACGTACTCGCCCAAGAAGTAAGTTGTCCTGTGCTGCCAATAAGTACATCCTGAATTACCTGCTCTAACATATTCTCATCACTTCCTTTAGGACTCTTCGATGAACGAGCGAGAGGGCAGCTCTATGTCCATCGACCGCCAGCTTTCCACCATGTCGACTGATTTCGAAAACGAAGACAATGACACCAGCAATGAGGCTGATTCTGTTGCGCCTACTTCGAGCCAAGACCAGGCCACCAGAAAAGGGGTAAAAGCACGCAAAAGCTGGGTGTACCAGTGGTTCGAGGCGAAGCAAGACGCTACGACAGCCATCACGTACTTCCACTGCCAATACCCGCTGGGCAAGGGACTCTGCGGTGTACGCTTCAAGGATCCGAAGGGAACAACTACTGGATTGACCAAACACTTGTCCAAACATGGCGTTAACAAGGACACGGCCCGCAATGCACCACCACAGGGAAATACGCTCCATGGGTACCTGTCAAACGCCACGGCGAGCTTCCAGCCTTTCGATCCCGAGCTCTTCCGCAGACTGCTTTGCCTGTTCATTGTGTCTGCGGCATTGCCATTCGCCATTGTCAAGAACGTGTACTTCCAAAGGTTGCTGAATCTCGTGCAATCCGCTCCGAGTATCACCCACATAAAGCTCCCCAGTGACACCACCATCTCCCGTGATTTGCTCGACGTGTACCAGCTTTACAGAAGCCGTATGGATGGTATCCTGAAAAGTCAGCCGTACCTTTCGTACACTGTCGATGCTTGGACGAGCGAATGGAGAGTCCCGTTCCTTGGTATCACAGCCCATTGGATCGATGAAGAATGGAAGCAGCAATCTGTTGCCATCGGCCTTCAGCTTCTGAATGGACCACACACCGGTGCGAACATGGCAGGCGCTTTCATGAACGTCTTGAACGAGTGGGACCTGTTGTCGACGCCCTTTTTCCTGACGGCAGACAATGCATCCAACATGGATACGATGGCTGTTGAATTGCAGTTTCTGGTCGGATCCGACATCTTTGATGCCAAGGAAAATCGTATCCCATGCATCACACATATCATCAACTTGGCTGCACAGGCAATTCTGCACGAGGGACTGGGAGCAGAGGCGTATGATGATGAAGAGCAAGCGTTGCAGACTACAGAGGAGCCTATTACTATCAGCGCAGGTAAGAGAAAAACCGATCAGAGAAGTCCACCTCCATATTAATTATAATATGACTTACCTTAGGCGAGACGTTGCGTAAGCTGCGTAAAGGAATCGTAGCCATCAGGGCATCCCCACAAAGACTGGAGCAATACCGGAACTCATTCAAGGTGGTAGGCCATCAACCGCAAAGCATGGACAATGAGGATGCCGATATCACCAAGTCGAGACTGAAGACCGCCGTGAGCTGATCCTCGATGTCCGTACTCGTTGGAACTCGACCTATAGCATGATCCAGAGGGCGCTTACAGTCAAGCGCTCGTATGGCAGTACATGCCGAAATATCGCAGGGCTTGAGAAGTACGATCTGACCGACTATGAATGGCAATGTCTGGAGAAGATGGCCGAACTGCTCCATGAATTTGCGAGAATGACCCCATTGCTGTCTGGTTCGTCCTATGCAACCATGAACTTGGTTATCCTTGCCTATAACCGGTTGCTGGGGAAACTCGAAGCATACCAAAGAGAATGGAAGAAGGTGAGTCGATATACGTGCCAAGGACTGTCATCCCATGCCATATACTTACATCATACTTTTAGACCTGGCCTGAATTGGTGCAAGCAGCTAAGTGCGGCTGGGAAAAGTTGCAGGGCTACTATTGCAAGGCTGACGGTCATGCGTACGCCGTTGCTACTGCCATGGACCCACGCCTCAAGTACGAATGGTGGGAGGACGAGAACTGGGGTGAATACCGGGCAGACGCAATAGAAATGGTGGAGCATACATGGCAATCGTACAAGCCGTCCAAGAGCCAAGAACGAAGCACAGTCAACCCAGACGCTTTGATCAAGAAGAAGAGGTCGAACGTTGACCAGCTGGAGAAATACGCTGCTGCTGACACCGTCACTGACGAGAGTGATGGGGAGAACAACTCGATCGTTTTGGAGTATTGGCAACGGGAGGTGAACAATTGGCAGGAGCTAAGGCTGATGGCACGCAGGTACTTGGCGATTCCTGCATCGTCAACGGGATCCGAACGCCTTTTCTCTCGCGCAAAGCACTACATCCCAAGTGAGCAAAACCGACTCAGTAGCAAGAAACTCGAAGCAAGTGTCCTCTCGATTCGTGGAGCAAGTATTTTGGAGAAGAATAACAGCAAGATGGGGATTGTGCATGGTTGTAAAAAGCTTTTTTTATGTGCTCATTACAACGGTCACTTTTCCTTTTTACTTTTAACTCCCCTTCTTCCCTACAAACACTTTTCAATGCTTCTGCCATTCTGCTCTCCCGCCACCCTTATCTGTTTTTATTTTCTTCCCCATCGTTACACTTAGTGTTATTTCGTTTTCTCCTTTCTTTTCTTCTTCCTACTCTTTTCTTCCTTTTTTCTCGCTGCTTTCGACTGTTGTACTATATAACATCTGCTAATTCAATAAAAAACATCAGCGTATACACTTACTTTTAATTTGTCCTTCTACGAAGCGTTGATCTCTCTCGAAGCTTGTTCTTACTATTCGGATTTCGGATCGGATCCGGATTTTTACGAAACGGATCCGGATTCCATTTTATAATCCGGATCCTAATCCGGATTCCAAATGAGCGGATCCGTTTTAAACGAAACGGATCCGGATCCACCTCGATCCGTTTCGGATCCGTGAATGACGATCCCTATTGCTGATTAGCGGCGTTGTGTACCAGAGCGTCTACCATGGTAATATCGCTGCATTATTTCTTCATGAAACTGTACAAGTGTTCGAACATGCTGGGCGTACCGCTCTGCCTCTTCCGGCGAAATCGTGCTGAGCTGTTGTATCCGGTCGCGATCATGGTAAAGGGCTACAACTGATTGCTCGACGAATTGTAAATCATTTGTGGTGTGATTCGGAATTGGGAGGGATTGATCCTGCACATTTACATCCTCCATCGCTTCAGCATCTTGCAACTCACCTTCCTGGACAGGGTTTGCGTAAGCAACCAACTCAATCGCATTATGCCGCTCTGCTTCAAAAAGAAGTTGCATGCCTGTGAATTTCTCCAACAGATACATGTGCTTACAGGGAGCATTTCTATGCTGGTAATCGTTACAGGTACAAGATAAAATAAGCATATCATTGCTGACAGCCACATCATAAACCTCAGATGATCGAGCCTC
>JALLLT010000171.1:0-12023 GCA_025266875.1 Fennellomyces sp. T-0311
AGAATGACTGTCGTGGTGTCTTCTTGTTCCATTCTTGTTGTTGGCGGATCAAAGGTGAGTTCCTGTTTCGTTGTTGCTGACGTTTCGTCTAGATCCAGAAGAGGTGTTTCTGTCGGTCGGAATCCGGGATACTGTGCTCGTGATTGGAATTGTCTCGGATATCGGGGATCGCTCATAAATAACTTTCGCTACCAATTGTCGTAATCTTTTTGGCGGATAATACCGAAGCCAATGGATCAGCGAATTAGGCGAAGGAAAACAAAAGAATAAAGATGACTTGATAGATGCCTTTATTGTCTACAACGATGGGGGATATATATATGTTTTCTAACTAGTTGGTTATACTAAATATGTGATAGAGATATACGTGTTCAGCAGGAAAAGAGCTACGTGTTGTATTGACCAGAGACTACGTCTCGAAGAGATCGTGTCTTAACAAGAAGCAACTACGTGTTCACGGTGGTACAGACCAAAAAAGGAATGCCTGCCATTTCTGGCTACGACACAGTCTATCTGCCAAAAAGTGACATGACAACAATATAAAAAAAGCCAATTACTATTTTTTAATAATGACACTGGCTATAATATGGTTTTTCTTAACAAGCCCTACGGGGGGGTCGAACCCCCAACCTTGAGATTAAGAGTCTCACGCTCTGCCGATTGAGCTAGCAAGGCCGGTATTCATTTGACAAGATGCCTAATGAAATTGTACGCCACATTTACCAGCGCACCCAGTGCATTTAAAATAATTTTTTACCTGGTTAAAATTGAGTTTAAAGGCCAACTTTAAGCTGATTTAACCTGGCTCAAACCCCACATTTGAGCGATTTTAAGTAGATTAATGACTACCTTTAAACTAGTTTATTCTGTTCAAATGTGAAGTTTGAGCAAGCTAATTTTCTTAAATATAGTCTTTTGTGGTATCGCTCAATTGGAAAGCTTCAAATGATGAGACCAAAAAATAAGATAATGTTTTATTAAAGAGAACTACTCTTTATTTATAATGATGATGAGTTGGGACAGAGAAGGTGAATGCTTTTCTATCAGAGCTGAATCTGTGTTATTGCCATAATTCCTAATGACCATACTGCCTTATTACAAAGGAGCAGATAATCATGCCGAGACTGAGTTAATGTGAATGGACCTTCTTGAAGACTGAACTCAGATCAAGGTCTTACTGACACACAAGCTAGTAAACAGGCCAATAGATAACTGTGCGGTTGTTGATGTTGAAATAAAGAAATGGATGTAACAAAAGCTGAGATAGAAAGGTCTGTAGACAATAGATGACTGGTATATCAGGATATGACATTGCTGTTGTATCCACAACATGATTATGGCTTATGCATCATTTACCCTTGTTTGCTTATTGACAACGAGTTACTTTAATTTTCCGATCTACAGCCACACCCCTGTCTTGACATGCGTTCATCGTAATAACCTTGCCTATCTTAGTGAAACCCACATAACCCTGGTTACCACAGCGGTTCATGTGCCTTACAACCATGTCAATGATCCAACCCCTCGAGAATAAGCTTTTATTATTTAAAGTGATGATTCAACATACGAAATAAATCAGTTATTACTTGAGTCTCGTCACTTACCTGCCTCTTCTTATTGTTGAATATCACAATTGCCCCCCTCCAGACGAAACAACCGTATGAAAAAGGATTGTTGTAGGTCCCTACGCTTGTGGATAAACAGCATACCAATGGCTAGAAAAACCTGGAAAAAACCTAGTAGGAAAAATGGTGGGCAAAAAAGTCCTGTCTAAGTGCATTTTGATTTTATATTGGAGGCAGTGCTGGCTACGGCAACATGTCTGCGCTTTGACGAGCGTGTTTCTATATGACTATGAGTAGAAGTCATGAAGAAGCTGTTAGCTTGCGATTTTGTACTAGTCCCATCAGCACGTTGTTGTAAAAGGAAATTGTTTGTGTAAGGTAATTCTGTGTAAAACAGGGTCTGCAAAGTAGGTTGAAATATAGAGAAATAGAAAAGGTGAGTTAACCAAATACAGATATAAGCTCCTGTCTTGGGCTTTGAAAGGTATGATCAAGATAATTGAGGTCAAGTTAACTGCTTTATTTCATTTGATTCAACAAGGGTATTTATATGTTTCTGTGGATATGCTGACTGTGGATACATCGGGCTATGCTGGAGGTAAAAGGTGGGTTAGATAGGAATTACAACTAGCAAGAGATCCGAGTGCGGAAGAAGATAAACGAAAGTGCAGATGCACCATATAATAGAATAGGTCGGTAGCTTGGGAAGATCAGAGAGAGAAAGAAGATACATCAATGTGCAGATGCACCATATAACAGAATAGGTCGGTAGCTTGGGAAGATCAGAACGAGAAAAAGGAGATACATCAAGTGCAGATGCACCATATAGTTGAATGAAGGTCAATACAAAGGTCAAGTGCGAGCCAAACAAAAGGGGAAGGTAGCATAAACGAAGAGGGGCCGAGAAATTTCGTTACAGCCTCCCCTGCTTGCAAAAATGCAGTCTTTGCATTTCAATAGATCTGACCTTGTTTGTGGCCTTGTAGTCGTAGGCACCTTTTTTCCTGACGACGAGTGAGACTTGCATTTTCAAATGCGACTCTATCTGCGTTGTGAGCGCTGATAAATCGTTGAACAGCCCAGCGATTGTTAAATCCGCCCTTTAACATCCGACAAAGGATACGATCCTAGGTTTCCTGTGTTGGTTGTCTGTCCTGTGTAGCCGCGAGACTATGAAATAAGTCGATCAAGTCATGTGCAAACCGGTCTCGTTCTTCTTGTGCCTTCTTTAAATTTCGTGCTTGTCGTTCTAGATTCATACGAAGCTTCTGGACTTCTTGTTCCTCCCAGAAATCCATGGCAAGGCTCCTTCGAACAAGATTCATATTGTCATCATTGCCGTTCATAGGGTCAAAGCAGTCTTCCATTTCCGTGCTAGAAGCTTCGGTCATTGATCTAACTACAGAAATTCATTCTGTTTCTTGAGGCTCTGGAGTCACTTGCTCCAGTCTGCTTGGTTGTTCCATTGAGTTCGCAAGGTAATTCCTGGAAAATCCTTCGTCTTCTGATGCCATTCTCTCTTGTGACCTGGCTCTGTGATAGCCTACATCATATGGGGTTCCTTGGATGCTTGTTTCCTCACTTTGGGGTTCCGACTCTTGTAGTTCTTCATGTGCAAGAGTAAAATCTTCTTCATCGGAGATATAAATCACTTCTGGCTCCATTACTGTTGAGAGGGTTCTTGGTTGATTTCTTGAATGGTGGTCTGTGCGGGATCATCCATTTTTTAGGATGTTTTTATATCTTCTTCTTTTTCCTTGCTCTTTTTTTTTGTTTTGTTTCGTCGCTATGTAATGCAGCCTTCGGGATGTCTTCTGGACAATCTCATCTTTGTCGGGTGCGAATACAGGTTTGCGACGTGTTTCTTTTGCTAAACTTCTTTGGGGGACGTCCTTTTCACTTTGGTACATTGGCTACCGTTTTGGGTTTGGATCCATCTTCAACGTCGAACAATTCGAGGTGATCAGGTGGTACATTCAAAGTCATGACATTTGTTGACGCATTTGCCGTAACCTGGCGATATTCGGTATTAGGCAGTCGGTAAATGCGCATGAGGTTGCCATGTGTCGGCCTTGGGAAAAGCTTTCCTCGTGTATCTTTCAACTGATAAGATCCTTTTTTGAATTTCTTGTGAACAATGAATGGACCGTTCCATTGGTCATTGATAGAGGCCAAATGTGAGGCATCTTGAGCCGATTGGAAAACTTCGACCATGTCTCCTATGTGGAAAGGGGGCTTCCATTCCTTCTGGCGTGATTCAATTTTTTCCTTGATCATTTTTTGTTGTCTTTCTTGGCTTTGAGCAATAAAGTCGCCAGCGACTTTTCTGATTTCTTGTAGGGCTGACACGTGATACTGCACCAATTTGTCCACTTGGCCAAATTCGTTGTCGCTGTCGTCATCCAACCATTCGTCTTCGTCTTGCATCTTCCAGTCGAAGGGCATATGAGGCTCACGTCCGTATACGAGGAAAAATGGTGACTGCCGAGTCATTGCTTGCTTGACTGAGTTATATGAATGTATGATGGCGCTGATATAAACATGCCAGTCTGGCTTTTGATCTGCAGGTAATTTTCGCAGGGCCGATAGTATTGTTCTGTTTTGTCTTTCTACTAAACCATTGCTGGAAGGCGAGAACGGGCTTGTGACTGCATGACGAATTGAATACTGATCACAGACTGCCTCCATCAATTTGTTCACCAAGGGCTTTCCGTTATCTGTTATAATCTTGACTGGACATCCAAATTTGGTAATGATGTCCTCGTAAAGGAAGAGTGATACGTCGACACCTGTGATGGTTCGCAAGCATCTACATATTACAAATTTGGTGAAATAACAGATGGCAACGATGAGATACCGAAATCCATATCTTGAACTGCTGACATGTTTGATGTCTATGCCTAGCAGGGCAAAAGGCTGTTCTATGACTGGTACAGGATGCAATTGCTCTTGTCTGACTGGTCGGCCTTGCTTCTGGCAGCGATCGCATTGGAGTATGTAATTTCATACATCTTTAACCATGCCATACCACCAGTATCGTCGTTTGAGTTTTTCCAACGTATTTTGCATTGCTTTGTGTCCTCCGAGTGGATGTTCGTGCACCATGTAGATTGCTTCGCCCACTTGATTTTTCTGAAGAACCAGTCTTGGTAGTGTCTTGGCTCTTCGATAAAGCTTGTCGTTGTTGACGAAAAATTTGGTATACTGTCCTTTGAGGCGTTTTCTGATTTCCGGTGTAATATTCTTCGGGTATTTGTGGTATCGCTCAATTGGAAAGCTTCAAATGACGAGACCAAAAATAAGATAATGTTTTATTGAAGAGAACTACTCTCTATTTATAATGATGATGAGTCGGGACGGAGAAGGTGAATGCTTTTCTATCAGAGCCGAATCCGTGTTATCGCCGTAATCCCTAATGACCATACTGCCTTATTACGAAGGAGCGGATAATCATGCAGAGACTGAGTTAACGTGAATGGTCCTTCTTGAAGTCTGAACCCAGATCAAGGTCTCACTGACACACAAGCCAGTGAACAGGCCAATAGATAACTGTGCGGTTGTTGATGTTGAAATAAAGGAATGGATGTAACAAAGGCTGAGATGGAAAGGTCTGTAGACAATGGATGACTGGTATGTCAGGATACGACATTGCCCCCCTCCAGACGAAACAACCGTATAAAAAAGGATTGTTGTAGGTCCCTACGCTTGTGGATAAACAGCATACCAATGACTAGAAAAACCTGGAAAAAAAACCCAGTGGGAAAAATGATGGGCAAAAAAGTCATGTCTAAGCGCGTTTTGATTTTATACTGGAGGCAGTGTTGGCTGCGGCAACACGTCTGCGCTTTGACGAGCGTGTTTCTATATGACTGTGAGCAGAAGTCATGGAGAAGCTGTTAGCTCGCGATTTTGTACTGGTCCCATCAGCACGTCTACGTTTGTTATTGGCAGTAGGAGCGGTCGCACGTCGACTTCAATATTGTTGGATGAGATCCAAGCTATTGAAGTGATCGGTAGGTTCCCAAGTATCTTCATTAGGATCATCATATCCCTTCCACCGTACCCGGTATAGGTATTGGTTGTTACTGTCAAGCTTGTGATCCACGACTGCAAGAATCTCGTATGTGTCGTCGGATTGTACGGTGGAATCCGGTGAGATTTGCTTGATGTGCGAAGGTGGAACGTTTCTTGACAGCAATTCCCCAGTAGTGTCAGAAAGAACATAACTACCCCCTTTGGTAATACCATAGACAGTGTAAGGGTCAACATAAAGAGGATCGGTCTTAGCCGCTCTTGCAATGTTCTTGATCATGACCTTACTGCCGATAGGGAAACCATCAATAATGCAGTTCTGACTGTCGAACTTACTTTTCTCAATAGCTCGTACAGCATCCATGCGAGCGCTGATAGCAGGAATGACAACCTTTTCCCAATCCTCGATGTGTTGCATCAGGGCCTTAGCATCCTTAGAGGATGAAGAGGCTGATCCGAGCTGAACACCGGTATAGTCTTGGAAACCATTAGGCTTCCGACCAAGCATCACGCTGAAAGGACGAGAACCATGCAATCTGGTATGGCGACAATTCATCGCCATTTGTGTACTGGACACAAAAAGATCCCATTCAGTGTTCTTTCCTTGTAATCGCTTGATGATGGTGCGCTTTGCAATTCCTACAGCATTCTCGGTGGCACCATTCCCACGCGGATGATACTTTGAAGATAAGCGTAGCTCGTAACCAGAGGCTTTAGCAAGAAGTTTGCATAAAGAGTTGTGAAACTCTGTACCCCAGTCATGCGTAAGGACCATAGGATAGCCCAGCAAAGAGAACACGTCAACTAAAGTATACGCGATGGTGGAAGCTGATTTGTCAGGTATAGCTCGTAACACCACGAAACGTGTGAATATATCCAGCATGACAAGTAGATAAGCATTACCATGGTCACTGACAACATTGAAGTCGCCAAGGTCGATTGCCCAATGATCTCCAGGTCTGTCAGCTTTCACGTGTTTCAAAGGATGGTAACTATGTTTCCCGATGTTGAAGCGTTGGCAATCGGGGCATGCACTTACTTATGGGACCCTCACTTAACTTTTGAGCCCCCCAATTTTATTCAAGGCCAGCTGAGTGACTGACGTAGGCAATTTTTGCTGCAACTTCAGCAAAGAGAAGCCCCAGGCTTAAGTCTTTTTTTTTCCTTTGTAATACAACCTGAAAAGTTTTGATAGACAAGCGGGAATGCAGAACGCAATAGGGTAATGCACAAAGATAAATGCCGCTGAAAGAAACGCGAGAAAAAAGGTAAGATTCATCATGGCAACATTAGAGCATTTGAAAAAAAAAAGTTAATTATGATTCTTTTGATTTAGTAATGTAATCCCGGAATCATCACATCTGAAAGCGTTTATAGGAAAGCAAAGATGCGTAATTCACGGAGAGCGGCAGGAAAGGTGAAAAATGACGATTTCTGTAAAGTTTTTAATGCTTTTGCATTTAAAGTACTTACACTTTTTTTAACAAAGTAGCCAAAGTTTTACAACTAGCAAAAGCAAACACCGTGATATACACCATGGAAAAAATAAATTCAGGATATATTCAAGTTTTTAAATTATATTTTCAGAAAATTCATGTATTCACAAATATTCAAAATATATTAAGCAGATATTCAGATATTTAGAAAATATTCGCGAGATATATATATGTCGGAGGCATTTCAAAACAGCTGTTATGCTACTGATGCGAACAGTAGAAATATTCCGTGGTGCCTATACCTTTTGCGCGTCCTGTAAATCCAATTAAGTCGTTAGCCGCAACTACTACGTGTCGCTTGGGGCTACTACCTGTTTTGTACGGCCAAGGTCCGTTGCCTCTCGTTAGCTCTGTAATTCTGCAAATGCCAGGAACTTTTCGCCAATATATTGTCGCTGCTCTTTCGTAAGCCCTCTCTTACCCGGATCACCTGTGTCTACTCAGATATTCATTCTGACAATAGATTCTCGGCCCGTTCCTCCGTAGGTAACACCTTCCTTAAACATCCTACTGCCTATTCCTAAATTTCCGTCGTCGTCTGTCACTACCAGAAACAAATTCGCGCAGCTGTTATTTTTTGTACTTTTTCTGCTACAACATTCAAACCGATGGCTGACGACACAACGACAAGGCTTTTATCAACGTTTCTCCAAACCATTGGCGAATTCAAGAAGTGCGTTACCGACGGATTTGCTGCGGTTGATCAGCGACTCATCCGCTTGGAACTAGCCGTGTCAACCGATCGGGAGGAAGTAAAAACAGGTACGAGTAAACTCAAGGACAAGGGTTCAGGTTTCGCGTTACAATTTGCTGATGCGTTGGCCACAACTACAACCACGCAAGGACCGCTTCCATCTTACCCACAATCTTCTCCTGCGCAAAATCCTTTCGCAGATGTAGAGATCCCTCGCGATGTTAGGCAACCACTCGTCCGAGAAGGAACATCGCTCCAATTTCGCTGGTCTCAATACGAGTACCTATGCGAAGACATCTTAAGGAAGCAGAATATCCCTTACCATGATCGGTATTACGCAACTTTTAAAGGTAATGCACTCATGTATACAGCAGGTCTTGTTCTTGATATTCGAGCGCATCACAATTTGAGTCCATCAAATACTTGGGAGCATCTTTCAAAACAAGTACGGCTGGAAGCCGAAGGAATGTATGAAAAACTGGTTGGTAAGGAGTACCCTCTTGTTGCGTGCATTGAAAGCTGGGGCGCGATGCTGATGATGCGTAAAGCATTCTGGGGTGTAAAGGATAAAGAAAGTAAGCACGGCAAAACACTAATTATCAAAACTAACACCTTTTCTACTGTTTGCTTTAGCCCCAGGTGCGATGGCTGGCAATCGGTGTGTGTAGGTTGTCGTACATCCATGAGTTACTATTAATACAACTTTATCACTAGTACTACCGAAGCTCCTTCCAACACCAGAGCAACCCCCGCTGAAAGGTATTATCTGTCCACTTTTTGACCTTTTTGATTGAAAAACAATATTATAGTTCCAGTGACACTTATGCAAACCCTCAGTCGCGTTCATCAAGTTATGCTTCTAAGGAGATGTCAAGTGATGATGAAGACGATGAGCTAAGCGATTTTCAGAACGGCGACTCCAGTAGTGACGACGATAGTGACAGTATTTCTTGCGACGACGACGACGACGACGATAGTGTGCGTCTGCACGGAGATGGACGAACTTTACGAACCCCTGGTCTGCTTGATGTAGATGATTTACTTTGTGATGATCATCTTCCGGAGTTAGTTGAGGGCAACCTTAAAAAGCTACCTACCTTGGACACTAAACTCTCTAGTAAACGCGATGGAAGGGAACCTGAATCTAACACACAAGAACTATCAAAAAGTCACAAAAAGGTTACAGTCGCGAGATCGACGGCAGAAACCAGGCAAAGGTATACAACAGGAGTCGCCGGTCAAGGATAACAAGCAAAAGTCAGCTGCCACGAGTATACCACACCAGCGAGCCACACCATCTGAAGCAAGCAGCAGTACAAGGGTGGTCCATAAACATAAGTCATTCTAAAACGTTGACATATATTATCTTTTTAAGACGCGTGGTACTGATATTTATTTCACTTCAGCGAAGTCAGCTTCTATCACTGAGGCGCAAAACTATAGTCAAGGTATTGGGGCGATTGAAGTGAACGATGACACAAGTTTAGATGGAGGTAAGAAATTTAAACATTGACTTCAAAATTTTAGGATCCAAGAAACTGGGAAGCCAAAAAAGTCCCAAGTTATTAAGAACACAAACAACGATTACTCACCCCCAAAAAACGACGTGGTAGACCGCCCAAGAAAGTTACAAAGGATGCGGATGGAGAAACCACGCTCAAAGGAAAAAACTGTAAAGAAGCGCAGGTATACAAAGGCGTCGGAATGAAGGGTTCAAAACACGATATGATGGGATAAATGGAGGTAAGTGATGTGTCTAGCAATAGTAGTATATGTAGTGATACGATAGTACTATAAGAATTAGTAATAAACAGTTATTGCGCACCATAAGGATTTAAAGCATATGCGCAACTGTATAAATATGTTTGAAAAATATTCGTTTCTCTTTACATATTCAAAATATATAAAGAAATATTCGAACACGATATTCAAAATATATTCAAAATATATTCAAAATATATTCAAAATATACTCAAAATATATTCAAAATATATTCAAAATAATCCAAAAAAAATATGTAAAAATCTTAATATGCTATGAATATATCTTGAATTTATTTTTTCTATGGTGTCTATAGAATATAATAAAGAAGAAAAGGTTGGGATCAATTATCGTGTTGGCGACGGAAGTTTGTGTTTGGCGCGAGAGAAAGAGATGCTTTTAGAGCGGTTTTCAGAGCAGATGCTTCAAGAGTTAATGCATGAAGTTTCCCAAGCATTTCTTCTACAGCTTCAGCCTGATCATCACCTACGGTTGACTGAGCAACAAGACGCTTGATCTCAGTTGTCTTATTTGACAGCTTCTTTGCAGCATCTTCCAAGCGATCCTTTGGTCCAAGCTCATATGGCTGTGCTGGCTGGCCATCACGCGTTGTGAATGCTGCTGTCTGTTGGATCCACATAAGCTGTGTCTCTTGAGATGGCCGAACAGTGACAGCCCCCTTCATTCTTTGTTCGACCAAGAACATATGCTTGCAAGGAAACAAAGTACGTGCAAACTTTGGACAAGTACAAGTTACAATTTGGCCATTTTCAGCAGAGACCTATATATGAATTAGCATGTAAGTTAACTATGATAAAGTATGCAGGGGAAATAATTTACATTGAAGGTGAAGTTGTTGCCAGTAAAGGATGTGACAATATACTCGCTGTTGGACAAAACAATGACCATGGTATGCAACAAGTTACGATTCACATTGTCTGCCTTGATCTCCTCTGCGCGTAGAGCATGTTCATTTGCACCCATCTTGCCAACGTTCATGATCAGTCGTTTCACCTCGCCTTGGATATCGGTTGCAACGTCGGACGTCAACACATTAAGTAGCAAATCGAGACGATGCATTCTCTTACGCTTCAGATATATCGTTTTCAGCTGATTATGCTAAGCTTCGACATAATTATTCGTTTGCATATTCGTATATATCTGTGGTTGGTAGCAAGACGCCCAGCGTTCAGGTGCCTTCCCTTCAAAGTCGCTGATCCAATAACGGCAGAAGTAGTTGCCGAAGTCACCATGATTGCGATCGAAGTATGCAAGTGCATCATCCAAAAGAACCTGGAACTGGTGTGGATCACGTTCATACATCAAGGCGCGCAAGCGTTCACGAACATTCTTCTTAGCTCTCTCACCAGAGCTAACTTTCAGCTGGACGTGTTTCATCCACGCCCACATGACATGCCACAGACAATGCTGAATTGTACAACCTGGCCATACTTTAGAAATGGCATTATCCTCAGAGTAATCGTGATCGATCGTAATGCGCTGAGGATTCAATCCAATGGATGCCAGGGAGCGAAACCAACTGAGAAGAGGAGTGGATGGCTTATCATCAGACAGAAGGTATGATACTGGAATGCCACGACCTGCAATTGGATGGCGAATCACCATCGTATATAATATGCCATCATGATACTGGGAAATATTGTGGGTGGCATCCAGGCATATGAAGTTGCCACCACGTCCAAGAAGCAAATCTCTTTGCCAAGGAGCAACAAAGCCAAAGGTAAACCGGTCTCAGGAAAGGAGGTCTCCATCACTGTCATTGTCGATCCATACATTCAATCAGTGTTTATTCCGGCGGATCGCGTAATAAATCAAAGACGTAGAAGATATATAAACGCGTACGAAAACCATCGTTGAATACACTCTATTCATATTATTCGAACTTACCTGCTATCTCTATGTCGTCCCACGAACTGCTCGTATGCACCTGTGATCAATGCATTCTGGTCAATCCAAATGGCATGACTGTGTCAAGACCAACATTCCAGGCACATTATGACCGCGAGGTTGCAGCTAGATTGACGGAAATGCATGGTAAGAACAAAGTCGTATGGCGCAATATATGACGCTGACAGATGTGTTGTATATAGCCTCGCGTGCTGCAAATATCGATGATGATATGATCATTGACGACGATGATATAGTTACTAATGATCAAAGTTCTGGCGAAACGATGGCCATAGATGATGAAAACGATAGAAATGGTATGCCTCGAAACAATATTAGATAGTTAGATTGCTGATAAAAAACACACATAGAAACTTTACCACATGAAGCACCAGACGCGATTATTGTGCCTAATCAGCCACCCTTGCCACAGGAGGCATTTCATGAACAGGCAGCCGAAGATCGCGAGAACGAGATCAACGCGGAAATGGCGATAGCCAACGAGTTAGATGCAACGATCGAAGACTATGAAGGTGTGTTGAGAAGCTGCACTACATGAATTTAGAC
>JALLLT010000172.1:0-11977 GCA_025266875.1 Fennellomyces sp. T-0311
CGTGTACTGGACTTGGTCATGAAAATCAATGACGTGCAGCAGGGCGAACTGGTTCATTACACAATATCTCAGAATCTGGTGACTGCCGTAAGCTTAACGATTGTTGAAAATTGATTTTTTCACATTTGAGCAGTATACAACGATCATCTGTGCACGCCACACAGCAATGCACAACAGTGTCCGTGAGTTTTTGGACACTTACTTGTTCTTTGGCTCCGATTTTACAATCGATGCTGTTGCCATCCCGGGTAACCGCAACAAGGGGTATTACAGGGAGTTTGCTGGAGAAGCAGAGGTGAGTACAATATGTCGCTTGGATATATCGATTGCTCATGTGGTATACCTCATAGGTTCCTCCGCCGAGGATACGGCAGCAACTGCCAAAAGTTTCAAAGTGATGCACTTATTGGTTGGATCAAGAAGGTGATGTTTTGCAAAACACCTGGCAGACCAAGACTGCCAAAAGCCATAGCGCGTATCACCCATGAGATCATTGTTCTCGTCGGCGTAGCGGTAATTTCATAACTAATATATATTTTTACTGCATTGTCTTATCTAATATATACCGATGTAATATCGCGAGGCATCCGGGGTCAATGATCCCAGTCACCCGGGTTACAAGCAGCATTTCTCTTGCATTTCTGACTGGGCTGTTATATACCACGGCCTAACGAAGAGCGACGGGTCAAAGCATGAAATTGACTGGGAACAAACGGAGTCATACGTGACAGATGCCGTGTTTACGGGCACAGGAGGATTCCGTGGGGACAAAGAGGTTATAATAGATGTCTTTTTTGAGGATTAAAACTAAAACGAATAAACTTTTTTTTTCACGGCGGCAATTATATAGTTAACAATAATGCACCTGTAAAGTGTTGCAAAGATGTTTAACAGTCTGTAGAAAGACACTAAATGGCCTTCAAGGAGGCATTCGATAGTCTGTAGAAGGACATTCAACAGTCTTCAGAGAGACTTTCG
The DNA here is from genome assembly GCA_025266875.1 of Fennellomyces sp. T-0311. NCBI lineage: Eukaryota > Fungi > Mucoromycota > Mucoromycetes > Mucorales > Lichtheimiaceae > Fennellomyces > Fennellomyces sp. T-0311. The sequence goes on from JALLLT010000172.1 coordinate 979, forward strand.
ATGGTCTATAGAAAGGCTTTCCGCTGTGTTTTGGCTGAATTTTGAGTCGATGAAAAGGTATGCCAGAGCCGATATAAAGACAATCCAAAGGCGTCTCAAAGGTAAGAAAGGAATTCTAGCCTTTGCAAGAGGCTCAAAAGCCATTCTAGCCATCGCCCGGCAGAGGTCAACCAAAAGTCAAATTTGAGCCATCCTCAGCCCTCCTTTGCCCTCCTTGGCCATCGCGAACTTCTCTGATGATAAATGTGGTATCGTTTAAACGAGGAAAGGCTTTCGAATGACGAGACCAAAATAAGATAATGATTTATTGAGGAAAACTGCTCTCTATTTATACTGTTGATGAGTTCGGGACGAAGAAGGCAAATGCTTTGTCTAATAAGCCTATGATCCATGTTATTGCCGACTTTCATATGATCTTGCCTTATAGATGAAGGAGCCGAAGAACATATGGAACCAAGTTAAAGGAGTTGCCTTACGATCGGTAAACCCGAATCAAGGTTGCACATAAGAGCAAATAAGGCAATCGATAACTGTACGGTTGTTGATGTCGTAATGACAGCGGATATAGCATAACGAAGGAAAAGCATGTAACCATGGAAGATAGTGTATGTCGGGAATACGACAATAAAGTATTATCATCTGTGGTTGTTTCACCACACGGTCATTACACTGCATGGCGGATGTCAAAGACATCCTCAAATCCGCATGATCAGAACAATGGAAAGGATCCTATACGTCCTCTATCCATTCAGGCAATTCTGAAGACGAAACACTATCTAAACTGCCATCGCTGATTCAATACATAAAAGATATAAAAGCATAGAGCGTTGCATTCAATAAAGCATATCCGAAACTTCAAAGATACTTTTATAAGTCTCTTTTTATTCTTTGTACCGTTGATTCACTTCATCTGTAATAATACGTGTAATGACTATGGTATGAGTAATGTGGGCAACAAGGTGAATATGTGTGAGTCATGCTGAGGTCTCAAAGGGATGAACGCGTTGTGTGTAATATTCGTGCAACAGCGCGTTGCTGTGCAACAAAGAGATGTCACGAACGACTTGTCCAAAAAGAGAAATGCAAAGTGTCGTAGCCATTCTGGCGGACTTTCTTTTGTTCCATTTTTGGATACTTCTTCCATGATCGTTGTTGCGCAGCAACAAGCTGTTCCGCAGTCGCTGCAGCTCACCGCAGTACTTCTCTATATTGTTACCCCATATTCATTATCCACATCATGCGCAGCAATCCGCAGTAAGCCGCAGTAGTATTTTATTAGCATTAGAAAATATATAAATATCCCTTCAGTCTAAAAGAATAAACATTATCTTACGACTTCTCTTTCAAACCTTTTCTCTGTTATTGGCTACGGTTCATCCGCCAAAAAGTGACACGACAAAAGAAGCCCGCCGGAATGGCTACGACAAGTTTTAAAAAACTTTTATTGTTATCAATGCACAACCAGGTCTTCCCGAGAATCGAACTCGGATTGCTGGATTCAAAGTCCAGAGTGCTAACCATTACACCAGAAAACCAGGACGGTATCAAATGTCGCACAGCAAGTTGGTGATCTATTAAGCGGTATTGTATTACACTGCACCTTTTGAGCAGACTGCTCAAATATGGACTTTAAGCCAATTTGAGCCAGTTCAAAATTGCGGCAGGGTTAAAGCTACTGGGGTAGACACCCATCCAATGATATCGGAAGTTAAGCAGTTGCTCCCTGAGCTATAGTGGGAGAGTACCCAATATCTAGCTAATAAAATTGTTGTATCCACAACATGATTATGGCTTATGCATCATTTACCCTTGTTTGCTTATTTACAACGGGTTACTTTAATTTCCCGATCTACAGCCACATCCCTGTCTTGACATGCATTCATCGTAATAACCTTGCTGTGATATTCAACAATAAGAAGAGGCCGGTAAGTGACGAGACTCAAGTAATGACTGATTTATTTCGTATGTTGAATCATCACTTTAAATAATAAAAGCTTATTCTCGAGGGGTTGGATCATTGACATGGTTGTAAGGCACATGAACCGCTGTGGTAACCAGGGTTATGTGGGTTTCACTAAGATAGGCAAGGTTATTACGATGAACGCATGTCAAGACAGGGATGTGGCTGTAGATCGGAAAATTAAAGTAACCCGTTGTCAATAAGCAAACAAGGGTAAATGATGCATAAGCCATAATCATGTTGTGGATACAACACTTGCCTATCTTAGTGAAACCCACATAACCCTGGTTAGCACAGCGGTTCATGTGCCTTACAACCATATCAATGATCCAACCCCTCGAGAATAAGCTTTTATTATTTAAAGTGATGATTCAACATACGAAATAAATCAGTCATTACTTGAGTCTCGTCACTTACCTGCCTCTTCTTATTGTTGAATATCACAGAGATTATAAGTTAAGATATTCGTTGCTATCACTGTGCGTTCGAAAATGTTGTGTTGTCCTTTTGTAGCACATCTGTGCATAGGAAAGTCGTTTGGCGTTTGGATTGTTTCTGTTGGTAAGAACATTTTCAACATGTGTTTGAAGTGTTTAGGTGTGTTTAGGTGTGTGTATGGACAAAGTAATTCGTGAGACTCTTTTGAGAAGAGATTTATTCCGGAAAAGAGAGAGAGAAACACAAATTGAAAATAGACTATTCTTAAGCTACTACATGTTACACCGGATACAACTCATTTGTCTCCTGATACCACTAGATACGACAGCACCTAATACCCACCTTCTAGTCTAGTCTTGTTCTTGTCTTGTTCTGTCTTGCCGCTTAATCCATTCTCGTGGGTTCTTGCATTCTTGTTGATTGGTTAGTAGTTGTATTATCCTTTAGTAGAGTAGTATTCTTATCTTCGTCTTGTTCCTAGCTATCTTCTATTGAGTCATGCTCCTACTCTCCACTTGCATTTCTGACAAAATCTTTCCATATTAAAGATGTATACTTAGTTGATTAATCTTTATTTGCAATACTCAGTTTTGATAGAATCAAATTACATATATAACAAGGGCCCATTTAGATGGACATTTCATAAAGAATATATATATATGCTTCACATTCGGGCACTTAGTCGGGCCACTATATAGGACCATGCCTGTTCGGGCACCCACCTACACACAGCTTTCCTGGCCCGATGCCCGAAAATGCCAGGCCAAAATGGGCAGTTGTCATATCCAGTGGTATCGGGAGACAAATGAGTTGTATCTGGTGTAACATGCGGTAGCTTAAGAATAGACTATTTTCAATTTGTGTTTCTCTCTCTCTTTTCCGGAATAAATCTCTCCTATAAAGAGTCTCACGAATTACTTCGTCCATACACACACCTAAACACACCAAACACTTCATTTTTTTTCGTGAATTCTCTCACTCTAACTCGCCATACCAACATGAACGTCAACGATCTGGTCAACACTCCTGCCACCGCCAACACCAACAATGCCAACGGTTCCCACGCCAACGGCACCCCCAATTTGGTCGCCATCCCACTCGTTGTTGGGCAGTTTTCCCTCAACACTGCCTTGCCACCCACGGTACAGCAACCAATGTACTTTGGTGGGCAGCAGGCCACCCAGCAGCAGCAAGCCTCGCCGCAACCGTCGCCTCAACAGCAACCGTTGCAACAGCAAGCAGCTGACCCTCAAGTCGTCCATGACGTCTGGGAGCAGTTTGTGCAACAGCAGCTGCAACAGCAACCCGCTTGGGAGCAGTTCGCCCAACAGCAGCTACAGCAGCAACAACAGCTCCAGCAGCAACAACAGCTCCAGCAGCAGCTCCAGCAGCTCCAGCAGCAAGCCAACCAGGCTACGACGGTTAGCAATTTGCGACCGTTGATGCAGAACCTGAACCTGAATGGGGATGGGGACGCTTTGAACATTGCCGTAAACGCAGCGCGCATTCCCCACGGTGCTGGACCCACCGTTACGACGCCAGTCCAAAACCATCAGGTTGCAGATACGGATGTCGATATGCCGCTTGCACCCTTGAGTTCGTCTCTTCATTCAATTCATGCCGATCCAAAGGTCTTGAAGGTCCAGAGTGTTAAGCGTCTCAGGGAGGAGCATTGTGGTGTCCAGGAGTTAAGACCGAGAAGGTGTTAAGGAGTTAAGCCCGGATAAGAATTCAAATACCGAGAATTGCACTCAGCTGAATAAGCATTCAGAATCATGGATGGTACTACGTACCTGTACCACATAGTACAATAGCAGTAGAATAGTATATAAGCTTTATTGAATGGATAGTAGAACGAGATCTGATCTTCAGAATAAATCCGTGTCTCAAAGGATTCCTATTTGTCTTTATATTCCTACTATCACCTACATTCAACCAGATAACACATTTTTTTCCTTTGAATTCACCTTACTATTACCATGTCACCTACTCCCGAGATTATCAAGAAGACCGAGCTTACCGGCAAGGACATCCAGGACCAAGGCCAACAGTCCGGAAAAGATATGACCCCCGAGGTAGCCGACCACATGGAACTGGATATGGAGAACTTGTCGATCCAAGATGCACCCTTTTACGCCAAGTCCTTGACTACGTTCCGAGGTCTTCAGGAGATCTTCGAAGAAGCCGATGCTGCTTACCAAGAGGCCGTCGCTGACAAGAAAGACGCCGCCACCAAAGCCAAGCTCCTTCAAGAGGTAATGGCAGCCAAGAAGGACGTCACAGACTACAGAGAGGTCTGCCGTGAGAGGTTCCCTACCTGCAATGAGTTTTTAACTCATCAAGAAATTGCAGCCAAGAATGCCGCCGCCGCCAAAGCTGAGTCGGATAGCTTCAGCCATTTTGTGCCGAAAGACTTGCCTGCTCTGCAGATCGTGGGTGCGGAGACGTGGCATCCCACCAAGGCCACCCACATTTCGACGGAGCGTTTTCTGAACAAGTTCGAGGCAGAAGTCCGTTCCGCCAATTTCCAAGTGGAGAAGACCTGGGCAAGACTCCTTCCAAAGTGCTTGAACGACGTCCAGTCGATCTGGTTGGACGGCGAGCTCCAGAAGAATCCGGACATTACCTGGGATGAACTTCGCTGCAAGATCATCGACCAATACGACACTCCGGAGCAGCAGCTGAAGACGATGGAGTCGGTACTCCACATGCGGCAGAGACGCAACGAGAAGGTGGCCCATTACGTACGCAAGTTCCACCAGAGGTGTATCGAGTCCGGCCTTGACAAGTACCCGCGCGTCATGAACGTTGCCCTGTTGTCGTCGCTCGAGAACAAGAACGATGTGTACGCCCTGGCCTCGACCAAATTCGGCAATGATTTGTTGAAAGTGTCCTTGCAGGATATGGTGACGTATGTTGCGAGCTTGCAGCTCAACGCACCCGAAAGCAGCAAGCGACCAAGAGAGGAAGAGCCCAACCAGCCCGCCAGTCGTCGTCCTCGTGTGTTTGTGCCGGGCACGTCTGCCTCCATTCACAACCCGGCCAACCAGCAGCGCCGCGGTCAGTACGACCCAAATACGTGCAAGTATTGCCGTGGTCCGAGACAGCCAGGTCACCGTTGTGACGTATATAAGATCGCAAAGGGCATTCCCCTGTCGCCTGTTGTAAGAAGCAACAATCAGAGAACGAGCCGTGCGGCTCATAGAGTCGTGGATTCGTCCACAGAAGATGCCTTGCCTTGTAAGTCACAGAAGAAAGAAGAGAAAAAAGATGAGATCACTGACCAAGAGGACGAAACTCTCACTTTTGTCACCATAGGAGGTCGCCGTTTGGTTGCTCTTGTGGACGGAGGCGCCACGTTTAGCGCAGTAGATTACAATTTTTGTAATAAAGAGAATATTCGTGTGCTGCCAACAGATGGTCATATTTCACTTGCAAGTGCAGATAAGAAGAGTAAAAGAATTGGTATTACAGAGCCTTTAGAGATATGGCACAACAACAGAAGTGTGAAGTACCAATTTGAAGTCATGAGAATCACAAGAGGCCACCCAGCAAGCATTGGAAAAGATCTTTTCAACGATTTGGGCATTGGCTATACTGGACTTGCTTCAACCTGGAAAGACAGTTTGAAAGAAGAGAAGGAACCGGAGATAGATGATTCGGTCATTCCAAATGAGTCACCTGCTGGGACTGAGAAAGAGCAAGCCACATTTCACAGATTGATCAAATCGAGCCTGGAGAAAAACGCGGTGGTAGACAAGACAAAACTTTGCCCATTGCCAGAAGCACTGGTTTCCATTCCAACACCAGAAGGCATTGTGTGCCATCGCAGACAGTACGACATTCCGCACAAAGCGAAACCTGCTGTACAAGAACAAATTCAGAAATGGCTCGACTGACAGAACAATTGTAGAAATTCCTCCGGATGAAGACAACCGTTGGAACAATCCACTCACCGTTGCTAAGAAACGCGATGAAGATGGAAATTTTACCAAATTCAGAATTTGTCTTGACGTCAGAATGATCAACCAGTATCAGAAGAACGACAAATACTGTAGTCCAACACTGCAGCAAGTCTTCGACAGATTGAACGGTTCAAGAGTCTTTACAAAGCTAGATTTAGCACTCGCGTTCACCAGATTCCCGATTCGAAAAGAGCATAGACACAAACTTGCTTTCACAGGACCAGATTCAAAGAGATACATGCATCGTGGATCATGTTTTGGATTGAAGTTCCTGAGTGCACGGTTTCAGAGAACCATGGACAAGATACTGGGAGATTTACCATGGGTTACCATTTTCGTAGACGATATTTTGGTACACTCAAAGAGTATTGGAGAGCATGCCTACCACGTTTCGACTGTGATCGATCGTTTGACGGACGCGAATCTGATTTTACAGCCACAGAAGTGCTATTTTATGCAGCAGAGTGTATATCTATTGGGATTCAGGATCGATCAGAATGGTCATTCCTTAGACAGAAGACGCGTTGTCAATGCTCAGAGTTGGCCAGTACCACGCACCGCCAAAGAAGTGATGTCCTATTTAGGCTTCATCAATTATTTCCGCCAACATATCCCATATATTTCAGATATCACAAATCCATTAGATGAATTGAGATATTCAACTGACGTAGAGAGTCAATGGACACAGAAACATCAAGATGCTTTTGAGAGACTCAAGCATGCATTATTCCATGCACCCCTTTTGAGCTTCCCAGATATGACCAAGAGATTCCATGTTGCTACGGATGCTTCCAATGTAGGCATTTCCGCTGTTTTGTACCAGAAGTACGATAACAAGAAGCACATCATATCATTCATGGCTAGAGCCTTGACCAAGTCAGAACGGTCATATATGGTCACCAAGAAAGAATTGTGTGCAGTGATTTTTGCATTCAAGAAGTTCCATACATACCTATGGGGTAATGAGTTCACGCTTTATACAGATCACAAAGCTCTCATTTACATACACAGACAAAAGCACTTGAATCATATGTTAACCAATTGGTACGACACATTATTTGATTATGATTTTGAGGTTATCCATATTCCCGGAAAACAGAATGGACTTCCTGACAGCTTATCACGACTGTTCCATGAAGATGTCGTTGCCTCTTCGGAGGGGGGAAGTGCTCTGACGGAGCATAAAGAAGAAGCTGAAACAGAAGAAGAAGAAGAAGAGTCCACAGATGGATACAGCAGAGCTGCCTCAATAGAAGCAAACACAATTGAACCGCCGACTTTAGAGAGAAAAGAGTTGCTAGAGAAAGCACACTTATTTGGTCACTTTGGTGCAAATGCCATAGTGCAAGCCCTACACAACAATGGGTTACATTGGCCAACATAAAGAAGACGCGGTAGATTTGGTTATGTCCTGTCGAGAGTGCCAGAAGTTTAATATTGCGCAGAAAGGATATCATCCTTTAAGAACGATCACAGCAGATGGACCGTTTGATCATCTTGCTATTGATTTGGCGACGTTTGACAAGTCTATAACGGGTAACAGATACCTGATGGTTTAGTAGATATTGCGACCAGATTTTGCATTCTGAGACCACTGCCGGATAAAACAGCAGACACTATAGTGAAGACACTGGTTCAGATTTTCTGCGATTTTGGATTACCAAAAGTTCTCCAATCAGATAACGGCACTGAGTTCGTCAATGATCTGATGAAAAGATTTGCCAGACACTCCGGATTCGAACATAGACTAGTCGTTCCATATCACCCGCGCGCAAATGGTACTGCAGAAAGATGGGTACAAAAGGCAACCATCGTCATCAAGAAGATGATCAGAGGAGCTACGTTAGACTGGGACAAAGTAGTACCCTCGGTACAACTAGCGATCAACGCAAATGTTTCCACACGTCATAACACTCCACCATTTTCATTAATGTTTGCAAGAAAGTTAAATGACTTTAAAGATTACAGAGAAGATCCAGACGTCGAACCAGTTAGCCAAGAAGAGTTACAGAAAAGAATAGATTATATGAAGCAGATTGTCTTCCCCGCAATCGGAGAAAGAACGAAAAACGTGAACAAGAAGCAAGAAGAAAGATTCAATAGAACACACAAGATTGTAGAATACAAACCAGGAGACTATGTCATGATTAGAGTGCCAGAGATGACCGGCAAGATGGATCCTCGCTATAAAGGACCATACAAAGTGATCAGCCGTACTAGAGGCGGATCATATTCCTTAGAAGATTATGAAGGAAAGCTTGCTGGAAGAAATTTTTCACCAGAACAGATGAAACCAGTCCAAAAGGTCGAAGGCGTGCCTGTAGATGAAATTTACGATGTAGAGAACATTGTAGATCATAAAGAACATAATGGTAATTTTCTTTACCGTGTTAGATGGACAGGTTATGACGAAAGTGATGATACATGGGAGCCACCACAGAATTTCAGTGATCCTACTTTCGTTACCAAGTACTGGAAAAGAAGGGGTTTGAACTCCAGTGAAATACCTCAGAACAAGAACTCCACGCCCAAGAAGACTAAACCACAAACAAAGAGAAGACGCGAACAAAAGAATCAAAGCGTTAAAAAACGAAAGTACAACTTTCGTAATACACCTATTGTCAAAGCTTAGACGCTTTTCTAAAGGCAATAAAGAGCCTAGAGGGGGCAAATGTGGTGTCCAGGAGTTAAGACCGAGAAGGTGTTAAGGAGTTAAGCCCGGATAAGAATTCAAATACCGAGAATTGCACTCAGCTGAATAAGCATTCAGAATCATGGATGGTACTACGTACCTGTACCACATAGTACAATAGCAGTAGAATAGTATATAAGCTTTATTGAATGGATAGTAGAACGAGATCTGATCTTCAGAATAAATCCGTGTCTCAAAGGATTCCTATTTGTCTTTATATTCCTACTATCACCTACATTCAACCAGATAACACAAGCATGATGCTCTTACAACGCGCATTGCCCGATTGACTGCACAGGGCACACCAACTTCTCTTGAGGAACGTACCTTGGTTGACGAACTCGTAAAAGAGTGCGATGCCATGCGCGGTAGACTTCTCTCCGTATGCTTAGGCTACCATATGGATCACCCCGATGAGCCTGAGTTCTGGACTCCTGAGATAAAGAATGAAAGAGCTCAAAAGATGGCAAAACGGGAGGCCGTACAGGCTAAAGCTGAGGTTATGGCACCCGTTCCTAGTGGGTTGCCTAAGTTAATCTTGAATACGTTGCCCTCGTCGCGTAACAACAGCAGGGACTCCAAGGAAAAAGGTTATCCTACCACCGTCCATTGGGCGAGAGTTTTTGAATCCTCTATCAAGGTTCATAACTTAGATGTAGAGAACCATTGGAAGAGATTGCTTTACTTCGCACTCGACCATTCCCAGCGTGAACGGTTGTCAACTTTTTTGAAGGACACCTATCCTTCGTCCGAGCCAACTTGGGCGCAAGCCAAAGAAGGCATCGCGACCTTGTTCGACACCGTAGTGCAAAGACGTTACAACAATGAGCAGGTTCTTGAGTGCTATCAAAAGCATTCAGAAAGTCTCGCGGAGTACGTTGAGCGCTTCCTTGAACTTGTAGCAGCAAGTGAATATTCGCCTGCTAATCAAGTAGTGTTTGATACGTTCCTTGTTCATATGCAAGAGGATTCACGCCAGGAGGCCTATAAATGGCTTTCCAAGGAGTACAGCAACAACTGGCCCTCTGATATCAATGAGGTTGCCCCTCATATCATTGCGTTGAGTACCCCCAGAGGCGAAAGACAGCACCACCATTCATTCCGTAAGTCGCACAACCACCGTCATCATCCGTATGATAGGGAAAGTCGCCACGATCCTTCACGTGTGCAGGAGCAGCACTCCGCTCCTGGGAACAGCGGCGGTGACACCAAGAAAGTCCGAGGCAACGGGCCAAAGTCCAACAAGGACAAGAAGCCTTGGCGCAGCTCTGCCAGCCGAGCGTACTTCAATCGCGCTGCCAAACAGGCAAAGAAAAATCGGGACCAGCAAAGGAAAGATGCTGAGAGAGGCGAACCATCCTCTTCACCCTGTAAGTTTTCCCGAATGGCCGGTTTTAGGAACACTACCAAAATCGGACCTTCCGTCATTCACGATGATGAGACACTAATTCCGGTCATCATACAGAATACCGAGGTCCACTGTCTACTAGATCCAGGGGCTAATTTTTCGTCGTTGTCGCCCGAGTTCTGCAAAGAACAAGGAATCATCATAAATAAACCATCTAAGGATGCTGAACCAATCTATCTTGCAGACGGAACTATCGCAGATTGCAGAGCTGGTTACACACAGGAATTATTAGTGGAATACCAACAGGAAGTTTTCGTCAATTACAGCTTTGAGGTTATGCCCTTAGCTAGAGGTCATGCAGCTTCCATCGGCCATGATCTTATGAGAAAATTTGGTATTGGATTTACAAATCTTGCCACTAGCTTTGACAAACCTGATCAGTTTGAAGCACCGGACCCAGAACACGCTTTGCCACAGCCAAATGCTTCACCTGCAGGCACACCTGCGGAGCACAAAGCTTTTATGGCGGCCATTCAACCATACTTGGATGAAAAAACGTGGCCATACCGCCTAATGCTTTTTGTACCTTAACCCGA
>JALLLT010000173.1:0-11872 GCA_025266875.1 Fennellomyces sp. T-0311
GAAACTTGCACTGATCTTCTTGTTGCCGGATTAGATGAAGACAGGGTGCGAATGTTATTGACAATTTTTTTTATATACCATGATATAAATATACATCAAGTATTAAGCTCTTCTACGAGAAATAAAATCATTTATACTCTCCCTCCATTGCGAGGCTGATATATCACTGGATCCAATCCTTCCATGAGCTTCGTCGCCTTCCTCCTCTTCCTCCTCGTCTGAGTCGTCTGGCTTCGGTTCTCTTATAAGCCAAGCATCCTTTTCCTGGATCAAGAAGTTATGGAGACACACTGCAACACTGATAACTTTCGTTATTTTCTCGAAGTCCTTCTCTGTCTTGATTTGAAAATGCATGCATCTCAAGCATTGCCACTGGTTCTTCATGATCCCGAAAGTATTTTCAATAGCTACCCGCGCTGAGGCAAGATCTTTTGAATTCAGTATTTCTTTGGTTTCCTTCAGCTGCTGGTTTCCTGTACGGTGTCAGCATTCGTAGTGTCAAAGAGTATCCAGAATCGCCGATCAAGTATTCGTATGCTGAAAAGTGGTCCTGCTCTCGTGTTGCTATCGATGTATCCTGGAATGCTACTGAATCGCTGACTGATCTGGGCCATCCAGTTTGCAAGAATCGAATAACTCGACGATCATCGCATATGGCTTGTACATTCAACGAGTAGCTACCCTTGCGGTTATAAAAAGTGCTGCCATCTACTGCAGGTTGCTGTGAAAATATGACGTGCGTGCCATCCACAAACCCAACCACTTTTGGGAACAAATACTTTTTCTGAATTCGTGCCGATATTTGTCGACGTTCATCAGCATCTGGCCATTTAATGAGTGTAGTTGCCAACGCTTCGATAGCATCAAGGACGTTGTCTGTATACAACGATACAGAGCCAGCTGAAATCCCCCATCTACGAGCAAGTTGCGCAGTTGATGCACCTGTACCAGAGTGCGCTAAATTCTCCAAAGCAACACCGAGCTGGATCCACGTAGGACGCTCTCTATCGCCGAGTTTGTTTTGGATCATGGACTCCAGTTTGCGGAAGGATCTCTTATTCATATGGACTATTTTCTTGAACTCCTTGGTAGGCCAACGAAAGAAAAAGTTTCTGTTCTCTGTGAGTTTGGGAATGCGTGTGGATGGATTCAAGTAACGATACGCGTGAATCCCGGACATAATTCTACAAAGATCACGAATGCGCTCCCTTTCATCAATCTGTTCCTTTGAACCGATTTCCCTAGTATGTTCACGCGCCATGGAGAATTTAATTGCATCTTCCACTTGTAATAGTGTTCGCTTGCGTTCTGAAAGCTTTGGCATGATGATTTTATAAAATGTAGTTAAAAAGTAAAAATGTGCTAGATGAGTGGGGTTGCAAGTTGTTCCAGCTAGCACCTCCAGAGAAGCTAGATAGGATTTGCTAGTTGGAGCGGGGCTATCTAGCAAAATTTCTAACTAGCAAATCGAGTTTGAAACCCCCTATTGTTCTGTTATAGTAATTCTACAAGTCTGCTTTGCATAATTATTGCATATATACTTTATTTAGTAATTGGGGGGCCATCATTTTTTTTCAAAATCAGGTTGGCATATATCAATGCATATATCAAGTACTTGATATATGGGTTTTCGCGCAGTGCAGAGAGTAATTCTGCCATCAACATACACTGGAGGACCACGGTTCATGCACCAGAACTACCAAGACGCCATGGCCATCATTCGTGCAGTCGGCCACTCTGATCTCTTCATCACGTTTACCTGCAATCCAAACTGGGAGGAGATCATTACTGCATTGGAAGATCCGCAGGAGCGTTCTGATCGTACCGACCTCATTTGCCGCATTTTCCACCAAAAGCTCAAATGCTTGGTCGAGGATATTAAAAAGAACAAGATCTTTGGCCGCGTCATTGGCTCTGTCTACGTCGTCGAGTTTCAGAAGAGAGGATTGCCCCATGCCCACTTGGTTGTAATTCTCGATCCTCGCGACAAGCCGCGCTCGTCTGAGCAGTACGACAGCCTGGTGTCTGCTGAGATTCCCGATCTGGACGTGAATCCGCGGCTTTACGACATTGTACAACGCTTCATGGTGCACAGGCGGTGCAGCGCCCTTTGTTATAATGAGCATAATGTCTGCAAGAGCCATTATCCAAAGCCAATCTGCACAGAAACAACGATCAACGAGAGTACTGGGTTCGTATGCTATCGTCGTCGTCCAGGCCGCGAGTATCCCGATACCAACCAGGGCAACGAGTGGATTGTCCCTTACAACCCTTATCTGTCCACCAAGTACAATGCACATATTAACGTCAAGATCTGTGCTTCGGCACGCTCCGTTAAATATCTGTACAAGTACATCTATAAGGGTAGTGATCGGGCTGATTACCGGATCGTACACGATGATGAGGTCGTAGACAAGATTCGTGCTTGGCAGCAATCTCGCTATGTCTCCGCCATTGAGGCCACATGGCGTGTATTTTCGTACGAGCTACATCGCCAGTTTCCTTCCATCACTCGCCTAGCCATCCATCTCGAGGGTGAGCAGTATGTTACCTGGCGAAGTGGCGCATCGATCGAGACGGTCATTGCAAGGCAGCAGCAGAAAAGACCACGTTGACAGCTTGGTTTCAGCTCAACATCGATGATCCGGAGGCGCGTGAGATCCTCTATCCTGACATCTCAACGTACTATTGGTTCGATCGCGGAACGAACCATGGTACATGGATTAGGTGCACCAACTCCCGTCCTTCCATTGGTCGTCTTTACTTTGTCCAGCCTAGAGACATCAGAGCGTTTCGCCTTGCGTCTCTTGCTGATGAACTTACCTGGTGCGACCTGCTATGATGATCTCTGTGCCAATGTCGATCGCCCTGTAATCGGTCCTGTGCTTCGACCCTACCCGACTTTTCAAGCAGCGGCTAGAGCCAGAGGCTTATTGCAGAATGACGACGAATGGAACCTGTGTCTCGAAGAAGCTGGCTTATTCGAGACATCCGGCGTGGCCATGTGCAAGCTCTTTGCCCAAATTCTGGTATTATGCCATCCTTCTGACCCCTTCGCCCTCTGGGACGCTCACAAGGACAATTTGGCGCAAGACTTCTTGCACCGTCAGTGGCAGAGGCATGAACGGCTAGAGTCTGAGGAGCCCCTGGACCCAACCGAGTCATATACCCATGCTCTTTGGCGTATATACGACTTGCTTCGGGAACACCAGCGTACTTTGGCCGAATTCCCAGAGATGCCTCCCCTACCACCACAGTTACCTGCTGAGCCTGACCTCCCTCAGCATAACGCTCCCCCGCCCAACCCCTTCGATGAGCGACAGCTTCCAGAGTTGCTCAATCAGTTGAATCCTGGCCAGCGTGAGATCTTTGATGCTATTGTGGCGGCGATCAATAGCAGTGAAGATCCACAGCACATTACTGAACCGAAGGCTTTCTTTGTCGACGGCCCTGGTGGTACAGGCAAGACATTTCTCTACAATGTCATTATCGCCTACGTCAATTCCATTCGCAGGTTTGCAATCCCCGTAGCAACCTCTGGAATAGCTGCATTGCTTCTTCACGGAGGAACGACTAGCCACTCGCGATTCGGTATCCCATTGAACCTTAACGCACAGTCCACTTGCAATATCACTGTGCAGTCTCCTCGCGCTCACGACCTCCGGTACGCTGCCCTCATTATCTGGGATGAGGCACCCATGATGCACCACCATGGTCTAGAGGCTGTCAACCGACTCTTGCAGGATATTATGTGCACTGTCGACTCACGTCTTGGCAACGTACTTTTTGGTGGCAAAGTCGTGCTGATGGGTGGCAATTTCCGCCAGACTTTGCCCATAATCGTCCATGGTAGTATGGAGGAAACCGTGGGGGCTACCATCAAGAGTTCACACGCAATCTGGACACAAGTGTGTGTTATGCGTCTGACGACCAATATGCGTGTTCAGCGAGCAGCAGATGATGGTGATGCTGCTGAGGTAGAAGAGTTCACATCCTACCTCTTGCGCGTTGGCGATGGGCTGGAGCCTACTAATGCTGGCAATGAGATTCAGCTTCCTGATGACTGGTGTCATGCTGTCTCTGGGCCAACTGCCGTTATTCGCAACCTGTGGCCTAATTTAAACGAGCTCGCGACGACCACACCAATGGCGCTGATTACCTCTTCAATCTTGACGCCAACCAATGCAGTAGTAGGCTCGCTCAATGACCGTGCGATCGATATGCTGGACAGGGATGCACATATCTTTCGTTCGGTTGACGCGGTGATCGAGACTCCCGACCACATGGAGAACCTCTATCCCCCGGAGTATATCAACTCGATCGACCTGCCTCAGCTCCCGCCGCATAGACTTGCTGTCAAAGTTGGCATGCCTATAATGATGATCCGGAATGTCCACCAAGCACAAGGATTATGTAACGGAACCCGATTGATTTGCCGACGCTTTTCGAGGAATCTGATCGAAGCTGAAATTGCAAACGACGATCGTGCAGGTCAATATGTTTAAACCTATTTACTTTTTTGTTCTCTAATCACTTTTTGTTAGGCAACGTTACATATATCCACCGGATCACCATCAACACTGATGACAGCTCTGCCTTACCCTTCACCATGAGCCGCCATCAGTTTCCTGTCTGCCCAGCTTTTGCAATGACCATCAACAAAAGCCAGGGCCAAAGTTTGGAGCATGTCAGCGTGTACCTCCCAAGCCCTGTCTTTGCACACGGCCAGTTGTACGTCGCTCTGTCGCATGCAACATCCTGCGCTGGCATTGCCGTCCATTTTTTGGAGGATTCCAACCCCAACCGCATCCTCCCACCTGCAACTGAACCAAACCCTCTACCCACAGCAACACGCAACGTGGTGTATCGTGAGGTGTTTGCGGAAAACCCGCTGGCAGCCTTAGAGGCGCGGCGGCCTCAACAGCAGCAGCAACAAGAGCTGGAACAAGAGCAGCAGCAGCAACATCACTAAGTCTGCAATCCGTTCCTTTTCTATGTTTTCTTCTTCTGCTCCATTATGATCCTTATATACTTTCTTATGCTTCTGTACATGCCTCATCGGGCTAATGTATACAATCTGACCAGTGGCTTAGTTTGTGGCTTATGGAAAAGCCACGTATAATAGCCATCGTAGCCTTGCATTGATATAAGTGCCGTCGGCTTTAAAAAAATTTATACTGTGATAGTGTAGTGGTTAGAGTCTTAGTTATTAACACTGATGGTCGCTGGTTCGAAGCTGGTTTTGCGCAATTTTGCTATACTTGGCACTTTTGAGAATAAATGTTTTTTTATTCTTGTCGTTGTCGTAGCCATTCTGGCAGGCTTCTTTGTATTTCTCTTTTTGGACAAGTCGTTCGTGGTATCTCTTTGTTGCACAGCAACGCGCTGTTGCACGAATATTACTCACAACGCGTTCATCCCTTTTAGACCCCAGCATGACTCACACATATTCACCTTGCTGTCCATATTACTCATACCATAGTCATTACACGCATTATTACAGATAATACTTTATTAGCTAGAATATATAAATATCCCCATAGACAAAAGAAATAAACGTTATCTATCTACTTCTCTCTCAAACCTCTTTTCTGTTATTGGCCACGGATCTATCTGCCAAAAAGTGACACGACATTCTTAAAAAAAGCTTGACGTCATATCAAATGCACGTCACGCGGCGTTTAATTAAAATTTTTTTTACTTTTGTTTTTCTTTCTTCTTTATTCCACTTCTATTATGGATCATCAAGGTAGTATTTCTCCAAGCACCATGGGAAATAATCCGGACAATCCGGACAATCCGGCACATCAGCGCATACTTTTTAATCTCAGTATATGTCCAGATTCCCTATATGGTAAAAAATCTGAAGTCTGCGGTACTGATACCTTATATGGTAAGAAATAGGCAGCCAATGCTGTGTATCAGAAGACGCTTTTGCTCAATAAATCTTATTTGTGAAAAAAAACTTTATTGTAAAAAAAAAACCTTCAGGAGAGATGGCTCTTTCTTTTTGGGCACGAGCAGATGGCCGGGATCGCCATCACTGTACCTGTGGTTGTTGTGGTTGATGCTGTTGCTGTTGCTGTTGTTGTTGCCAGAGGGGAGCGAGGAAGGGATCATACTCTTCATCTTCGTCCTCAAAAATGTCAATGCCATCGTCGTCAGTATCGCCAGCGTTGTCAGCACTATATATATCGCGTTTTTCAAGTTAGGTCCAGTATTATCATCAGTTTGACAAAACATACGTGTTCCCCGTGGCTGCACTGCTGATTTCCCTATTAAATAATAATGAGTATATAAAATACAAATACACCTTTTTTTATGCTTACCTTATGCTGACATGGAAGTTGACGCGGATGGAGTTGCTGCCACATCCTTATGGCCCATCCACAAAGCAACTCTGGACACAGTCGTTCGAGAGCTATTTTATAACAAGTTATCCATGGACTTACGATGCATATACTAGAAGCTAGTTAAATCTGAGCATGCCATATGATATATCATTATACATACCTTCCATCCTGGTTGACTCGCATGCTTTTACCTTTTGGACAATAGACGTACTTGAGCCACAGCTGGCGGATGATGGCTCTACTGAGCCAGTGATCTGTGCATCGTCCCAATGGCACCTTGTATACCTCTCGACTACAGGCTCAAAAGTCTTGTAATAGTTGGCGATGGCATCATCACCTATATACCTGTAGTTCGAGGCACGCAAGGTGTTGACGCACAGATCCCTCACGCCATGGCTCCATGCAACAACTTTAAGAAAGGTAAGAAGACTCTTTACACTTGCCTGGTTTGGCAGGGAACAGAACCTCTGCAGGAAATCAATGCAATGGTTGACCAGGACAGTCTGCTTTTTATCACCGGTGGTGGGGGCTGACTCAGCACCACTATTAACATCTCTCGCTGGAGCATCTGCTGGCAGTGTGAACGTTGAGGCAATGTGATCCTCCTGAGTCTTGGTCAGGTTCCTCTGATCCAGCGCGAATTCGTATTGCTGGTGTTGCTGCGGTTACTGCGCGACCAGACCCTCCAGCACGGCGACCCGTTTAGTCAA
The DNA here is from genome assembly GCA_025266875.1 of Fennellomyces sp. T-0311. Classification (NCBI taxonomy): domain Eukaryota; kingdom Fungi; phylum Mucoromycota; class Mucoromycetes; order Mucorales; family Lichtheimiaceae; genus Fennellomyces; species Fennellomyces sp. T-0311. The sequence continues at coordinate 7,064 of JALLLT010000173.1, forward strand.
CGTACCAACCTGTTCGCTCAAGGTTGACACTGTGTTGTTCAAGGCTGACAAAGCATCCAATGCCAAGATGAGCAAATCGCGCTCGGACATCCGAGTCAGGTCAGGATGAGAAGGATTCATTGGAAAAAGAAATAGAAGTAAAATCAGTGGTCACGGCAAATGCGCAGTAGAAAAAAGTAAAATCTTGCTGCATATATAAACCGTATGGGCTGGATGGGCCTGATACTGTTACACTTGTCTGTGTATATGGCAATTTTTTTCATCGTGTTGCTACACCATGTGTGTATATGGCAACTTTTTTCATCGTGTTGTTACACCATGTGTGTGTATGGCAATTTTGCTTGTCGTGAGTGTCTTGAGTTTCCATACCTGGAACGACAAAGCTTTCTGTCTACCAGCTGTTACACGTGCCTTCCCTTTTTGACCTCTATTCTTTCTCCAGTGTGTATATATGGCAATTTTTTGTCCTGATGGGCCGGATTGTCCAGATTGTCCAGGTTATTTCTCATGGTGAAGTGTTATCCAGTGGTTTCAAGTTTGCTTGCCACTTTTCAAGTATCCTCAAATAGCCACTCAAGAGGCTATTCAAGCAATCTTTCTGGCCTGCATTACTCTTTCCAATCAAGTGGATATTCCTGAAGATGATGCAATGGTTTTTTATTGTGAATGGTCTGCTATTTTGTTTCTTTTGGTTGCCAAGATTCTATCTTGTGATGGTCCAGTTTGTAGCAATAGAAATTGCTCAAATCCAAGAACTATGAAGCTTGCTTTATCTGAAGTTCGCAAGGCCTGGAGATGTACTATTTGTGGTACCTTTCTTACTATTTTTGACAAGACTGTGTTCAAGTATGAAAACCTACCTATCCACAAGATGTTAAGAGGATTTTATTTCCTCTTAAATGATGTTCCAATGGGTAGCACACTGGGCGAAAAGGGAGTAATCACAGAGTTTCAGAAGTAGGAGATTGTTAAAATTTGTGTGGGGGGAACGTGTGAATGGGCAGAGCCCCCCAAGTTTTGCAGCGACGGATGGCAATTCCGAAGGGAAAAGGGAAAAGTGGTGGGTGATAAAGGTATTTCCGGTATTTTGGACACCGTTTGTGAGTACATGCAAGGCGGGAAAGGTATTTCCGGTGTAATTCGTCAATGGACGACACAAGAAACCCTGATTTAGGCAATGCGTAACAGTAACTTCTCTTGTAAAACCATAGCGGTGCTTGGCAAAAGTGAAGCAAGCCGTAAGGGAATTCTCACGATAGTTTATTTTTTTGTTGACGTTAGCTGAGTGGTGAACCGCAAAAGCAGTGGGCTGATGAACATTCAAAATAAAAAGGGAATTTTAGCAACAGCAGTGAAAAAAAGTATTCGTAATGTCGTTGATTCCTTCATGATGAGGACATGATGACCGAGCATTCATAAAGTTCTTCTTTCAAAAGCAGCCTTGCAACGTTGCACATGGCAATGACCTTTCAATGCCAGGGAATAGAATTATGCTAGATGCTATTTTTATCAGCATACTTCTGCAGACACAGAATCAAAATAGGAAGTCGAAAGGGATTCCGAAAACGTGATGCTGGATCGTGTCGTGGCCTGTCAACGTGTGATCCATTTGGATTGCCAAGAGACGTGATAGTTTGAAATAACAAGAAAATACGCTGCCAAGGAAGTGATTACGTGTTCAAAGAACGTTTATTTCGGTGGATCACATCATACGTGAAAGGCCAAGAAGATATATAAACGCGTCCAAGAAGCATCATTAAAGGCACTTCATTCATACTCTTCAGACCCATCCTTACCTGTTACTCCAATGTCATCCCAGCAATTGTACTTGTGCATGTGCACATACTGCACCCAATCCAACCCTCGTGGCGCCCTTGTGCGAGATGCAGTCTATCAGGCACATCGTGAGCGCGCCAGAGCTGACCGATTGGCCGCAATCATTGGTAAAGTCCACCGTTGTACCATTTTCATGCGTCCAACTGACAGTTAATTAATAGCCCAACGTGCTGCTTCGATGGATGCCGCTACTGCAGTTCAAAACGACGTTGCTGATGATGTTGAAGCTGGCGACCATGAAACCGATGATCCGATGGTTGTGGACGGCGAACGCAGTGCTGATGGTATGTCTCCAAACAATATTAAAAACTAGCTTGCTGATAAAAATTGTATATAGCACCATTGCCACACGAACTGCCAGGCGCACCCACTGTGCCGAACCAGCTACCGTTGCCGCAAGAACTATTCCATGAACAGCCAACGGAAGATCAGGAGACCGAGAATGATTCCGCAATGGAGATGGTAAATGAGCTGACCGCCTTGATTGGTGATAACGAAGGTTTGTTGAGAGCGCACACTACATACTTTGAGCAATAGTAAACTAACAAAGATGCTTTAGATGTACCTGAGCCAAGTCCTCGCTCAAACGTTCTTATTCCACAGCCAATACTTTTTGCGCTCATGTTCCTTGTCCTCTTCCAACTGCACTACACCTCGGAACGCACCGCCGCCACCCTGATCAGCTTTGTTGTGATGCTATTTGCCGCTGTACCAGTCCCAGCATTCGACATACCGAGTACTATGCGCACGATCCGTCGCCGTATCGGATTCAACGAGTTGACCGACCCGATCGTGCTGTATGTTGCTTGTCCCACATGTCATGCAATCTTCGAATCTGCCACTGCGCCTGCAACCTGCTCGACCATGCACCTGAATGGCGACGTGTGTGCAACAAGGCTATTCAAGGGATCATCCAACAACTCACCTCGTGCGTCCGGTACACCTGTCAAGCAGTTCGCGTACTATCCACTGGTTGACAGCTTGCAGAAGCTCTTCAAGCGCGACGGCTTCGAGCAAAAGATCTTGGAGTGGCGGCAGCATCCGTACTTGGGCGTTACCAGAACAGACATTCACCATGGGGCCATGTGGCGTTCAATCAAAGATGAAAACAACGCAACATTTGTCGACGACCCTCGATCCCTGATGTTGACGCTCAATGTTGATTGGTTTGCACCCTATGACAGTGGTTACTCTTGCGGCGCGATCTACCTGACGGTGAACAACCTGCCTCGCGCGGAGCGTTATAAGGTAGAGAACGTCATCCTTGTTGGTGTTATGCCCAGACCAAAGGAGCCAAGCACCTATGAAATGAACAACTACCTTGAGCCCTTGACCAATGAACTTTGTGAGCTCTATACCGGCGTCACCATGCAGACCCGCCAAATGCGTAGTACTCGAGTACGAGCGGCCTTGCTCAATGTTGCGTGTGATATGCCGGCAAGCAGGAAGGTCTGTGGCTTTACGGCCCATTCAAGCACACGCGCCTGCAACAAGTGCTACCGAGAGTTCATCACCGATCCCGAAACGCATAACATGATCTACGCCGGCGTAGACATCCCCGAGGACACCTTGCGTCATAATGCCGACAATCGCCGTTTCGCCGAGATGTGGCGAGCAGCAGCAACCCAGCCTGCACGTTATCAACTGGAGCGAGAGAATGGAACGCGCTGGTCGCAGTTACATCGCCTTTCCTACTTTGACGCCACGCGTGCCGTGCTTATCGATCCTATGCACAACCTGTTTCTTGGCACTCCTGCTCGAATGGTTACCATCTGGAAGAACCAAGGCATTCTGACAGAATCAGTGCTTAGGGACATGCAAACACTCGCCGACCGGATCATCTTGCCTCCCGAATTGCCCACTCTGCAACGCAAGATCCAGAGGAAGTTTGGCTTCATGACCGCTGATGACTGGAGGGTATGGACGCTGATATACTCTCCCTACGTGCTCCACCATGTTTTGGCCCAGAACCTGTATGACCATTGGATGCTTTTCGTCGATGCTTGCCGGTTGATTATCAAAACTCGTATCACAAATGCCGAAATCGATGAATCGCATCAAAAGCTTGTCGCGTTTGTGCGCATGTGTGCAGAACTGTATGGTGATTTATCAGTGACGCCTAACATGCACCTCCACCTTCACTTACGCGACTGCTTGCAAGACGCGGGTCCTGTCTACGGTTTCTGGGTCTTCATGTTCGAGAGATACAATGGCTACTTGAAGGATACTGAGACCAACTAGAAGGATTCCTTCGAGGTGACCTTCATGAAGCGGTTCATTGAGAATACTGGCGCTGTGGACTTTGTGCAAGGCTGGACTGACCGTTTCCAAGATCGAACCGAAGAATTCGGCATGTTGCTACGGATTGCTGGTCAATCCTTCCGTCAACCTGAGCGCCAGCATGCAAGTACCTTCAATTACGAGAGATTCCTCGACTTCTCTGTCAATCCAAGTCTTGGAATCAACGTCACCGGATCGGAACCAATGCCGCCAGCTACCTTTGCTTCCATGGCTGACGGTGTTGAAGTACGTTTGAATGAAGATCACTACCGGCTGCTACTTCAGTTCTTTCAAGACACCTACCACACGAACGAGATTTTCGACGAGAATCAGGGTCTACTCACGCGTCGTTTTGTTCAACAAACAGTCGAAAAGTTTCGAGCGATCGAGATCTTCGGCCAGACATACCGGTCAGCAGCAGCATCAACACCACGGGGCTCGCACATCCAAGCCATATACTTCCAAGGTAATGATCCTGTTGCTTGGACTGGCCGTGTTCAGTACTTTTTTCGCGCTTCGATCGTCTTGGGCCGACAGCAAACGCACCATTACCTCGCCTTTGTTTGTTGGTACCGGCCTGTTCCGCCATCCTGCCAACGCTTCACCAGCGGCACCCTTGAAGAATGGCACACACAATACATGCCCGAAGCTGCCAGCTGCATTGTCCCGGTCCATCGGATCCACTCGCAAGTT
>JALLLT010000174.1:0-11721 GCA_025266875.1 Fennellomyces sp. T-0311
GAGGGTCGAAACGCCATAATTGTGGCATAGTTTGTACATTGAAAGTATGATCGGTGATATCTCCGGGTGATAGATATAGCAAGTTTTCAAACTAAAGAGAACTTGGTTTAACTGTAAGAACGCATGCGACATGTCAACTTACATTTGGATATGCGGTTCTTAAGTGTAAAAGTGCAGGTTGACTTCGAAACTGTTGCATTGTAGTTGCAATGGTTTGATCGACGCATTCTTTTTTATGCCTAAAATGATAATCATGGGTACCAAAAATCAAGCGCCTGCAGTTTCCACAATGCTTTTCAAATGCGTTCTGCGACATTCCGGACGCCTGTGGCAGTGTGAAGGTGGAAGTGAAAGTTTGCACTTGTAAAATGTGGTGCGTGAAAAATAAATCAAGCGCTGGCTGCTGCAGAATACGCGACTTCTCCCTTTTTCAATCACCATGGCTTCGTTATCAGAGCAGACTGTCGTTCAAATGCGGAACAATGTCTACGGATTGATCAATGAAATGAAGGCTATCGTCTCTAAAGACATAGAAGAAGTAAAAAATGCAGTAGCCAAACTGAAAACTGATGTGAGAAATTTGACAGAGCAGGTCGAAGATCTCAAACAGCAAATGGAATCAAGCCAAGCTGCTGCTACAGATGCCCAACCAATGGTGTACTTACGCCCCGACTTGTCTGTATCCAACCCTTTTGAGAACATGGTGATCAAAAGAACCGTGGAGCATCCAAAAAGTGGACATTTGTTACGGCAATTTTCATGGCCACTTTATGAAATGCTTGCCAATGACGTCCTCAAGACAACGACCTGGGATAGGTCCATATTCAGTCAAACCCCGCTTTGTGCACCCGTGGGATTTCTAAATATTTTGATGCAAAAAAGCGGGTGTGCAGAAAAGTGGGAGCTAGCAGTTTTTGTACATATTACTGTTGAAGGCTGTTGCAGTTTTGCTTTTCTGTTACATGCAGCGATACTTATTAAACCTAGCAATACGGAGGCTCTGACAGAATAGTAAGGATATAGTACTTGCTAGCGATGTGTGTGACGTGCTGTTTAGAGTATAAAAAGCGGTAGTCCTGATGCTCAGGTAAATATATATACTTTACTAAATTGTCATACATATCATGAGTGAAAGCTTTACGCCTGAACAGAAAGATCGTCTTTGGGATGAATACGCGAGTAAGCCAGGCGGAAAACGTGTTCGCGAGTTGGTGACCTTTTTCAAGCTGGCCTATCCTACTGAGAAAGTACCCAATCGATCAACATTTTCACGATTCCTAAAGCGAAAGAGACAAGCAATGCTAATCATTGGTGATCAACCAATGAGTGAAATGAGCAGACGACGAGTTAAAGCAAAGTTTTCAGTAAGTATTATTTTTATTGTTGATACGTTCATATGGATGTATAACTGACAGATAGTAAATTGACATTTAAGGACGTTGAGGAATCCGTACATCTCTGGATTCAGGAATGTGAAAAGCGCAATCTGCCCATCAATTGGCAAACAATCAAGACTGCTGCTTGTGACTTTGCCAGTCAGCTTGGCTATCCACCTGGTGCCTTTAGAGCGTCAAACGGATGGCAGGATAGGTTTAGACGGCGGTACTCCCTTGGAAAAATTAAGATCTATGGCGAATCTGGAGCGGTTGATTTGGCCACATTGGAGAACCAGTTACCATATATTATCGACAAGGTTAAAAGCTATAAACCTCAAGATGTCTACAACATGGATGAGACAGCCTTGTTGTATTGCAATCCACCCGTCACAACAATCGCAAGCAAACGTATCGCAGGCATGAAGCAAGATAAGTCCCGTATGACAGTTGCTCTGACAGTCAATGCCGATGGAAGCGATTTCCGTGAGCCAGTTATAATCGGAAAGTCAATGCAGCCAACATGCTTCGGTAAAAAAAAAACGGGTAAGCCCAACTTCTCTTATAACAAGTATTCTATTTTAACGATTACTATCTGTGTAGCCGCTTCTCATGGGTTCTCGTTGTATTTTGCAAACCAGACTGCATGGATGACTAGCGGTATCTTCAAAACATATCTACGTCGCTTCGACCAAGCTATGAGCTATGCCAATCGACATATATTGCTCCTCCTCGATAACTTTTCTGGCCATCGGTGTGATTACCAACCCAAAAACATTGAGTTGGTGTATCTTCCACCAAACACCACATCATATTCTCAACCACTAGACCAGGGAATCATTCGGGCATTCAAGTCCCACTTTAAGTAAGTTCGTCACTTTATACATTACCTAACTACTTATAAAATATGTACTTTTATATTAGTAATTTCAAGTATGAGCGAGTGTACGATGAAACGTTGAAGCGCGGAGACCGCGAGTTAATTACGAATGGTGGTCAAGTATTCAAAGTATCCATACTCCAAGCAATGAAGTGGGTCCGGATGGCATGGAAAGATCATGTTACAGCTGAAACTGTTCAACATTGCTTTGTGAAAGCATTACCTGGGGCATTCACGGCGCATATGGATGACCAGTTTTGCGACCATTCGCTTCCAAGTGACACCGAATCTGTCCGTCAAGAAGAACTTGAAGACCAAATACGCGGCCATCTTTTTGGAATTTACGGTGTCGATTTTAGTGAGCTCCAGTACCAAGCCATGATTGATCCCGAATACGAACGTACCGCGACACCACCAATGATGAGCAATGAAGAGATCATTGCAATGGTTCAAGGAACACAGTATTCTGCCGATCATGAAGCAGATGAAGAAGCACAATTTGAAGAAGAGATACCGGTAGTGACGTCGAGACAAAAGTTCGAAATCATTTCTTCAGTGCTGACGATTCTTGACGACGAAGAGTACTACAGTGTGAAAAAGGACCTGCGCGACTTACGCGACAAGCTCAAGAGAGAGGCGTTTTCTAAACAATCATCGCTTGAAGACTTTTTTTTCACGGATTAGACTAGTATTAGCTCGTCGAGCCCTTTAACACTTTTTTCTTGTTTTCTTGGAGTACTGGTTTTTTTTTAGTCTATAGCTCTTCTTACCCGTACTTGTTTCTTTTTGCAAATGTCATTAACATGGATATAAGTAAATATGTTGACCCAACATTTATCAGTATATCAACCTCTATAGGTCACATGTCGCATGCAAAGTAGTATGTGATATACATACTGTGTTTCCTGAGTGGTTACATCATGCATAATAACGTAGCCTATGCCATTTTGAGTAATTTTCCACCTTCGATTAGCTACACACTTCTGAAAAAGTGTTGCACGGTGCAAATGTGCAAATCTATTAAGTATTTTTGACATTTTCCAAAAAATTGGTGCAGAACTCGTAGAGTATGCACCAAATGGGAGCTGCACAAAGCGGGGTTCGACTGTTCAACATTTTCAAAAAGAATGTTATGCCATTTGCAGAAGGAATTGCAAGATTCATCCGCATAAGAGATCGAATCCCCGGGTCAGTATTGTGGCGGCAACTTACTGACAGCCAGTTTTATGACGCGGTCAGTATCCTAGAGAATGGTATAGGTGATTCTTTCCCTCTGAAGGCTTGTGCTGGGCACTGGGGCGCGGGTTTAATTATGGTGGAAGCATGGAGAAAAACTAGGTCAAAAGGTATAAGCAACGAAAGATAACAGAATAAATATATGTTGTTAACCTTCAGTGCATAGGGAACAAGGCAACAAATGAAACACTGCAACAGGAGCAGGAAAGGTACGATATGTTATATTTCGAAGCTACTGGTCTAAATGTAAATGTTGACTAGTCTGGCGTCGGTGAAATCAGCCCGGAACACAGACGAGATGGCATATAATCATCCGCATGAATTTGACGAACCAAGTCTACACGATTATTCAGATCTTCACGGTAATTCGAGCTGGGATATGTCGAGTGTATTGGATCATGCAAACTCGACTGCTACGGCAACGCCGAGTGGCCATGCTCGTAACCTATCAACGGGGTTGTCGAGCAGTTCTGACCATACTCTACCCGCAACAACGCCAAATGGTTACGCTCATCTTTTGTCAGCGGAAATGTCGAGCAGTTCTGATCGTCTTGCACTTGCAACCATGTCAAATGGCTACGCAGATCTTCCACCCACAACAATGACTACCAGTTATACACATCCTTCAATCCCAGCGGGATCATCAAGCAGTTTCGTTCGTCTTCCACCCGTAACGATGACAAGCGATTATGCTCCTCCTCCACTCACAGGATCGTCGAACGCGTTTAACAGGACTCAACCATTGGGAGATCGATTGAACACCATAGTAGCTCCTCCCCATCAGCCCATCTCAACTACTCTTGATGCAGAGTTAAGCGATGATGAGATACCCCTTAGACGCAAACGCAGGCGACAAGATCCCTCGGCAGCCCCAGGAACCATTCAGCAAGCAGAGTCCACAGCTGGCACAAGTATTTCAGATTAATCTTTTTGAACAACCAAACTTGGTAATTGATATTTTTATTAGATCAAAGCCTTGAAAACAACGGTCTTCAAGGAAATGAACGTGGTGTTGGCCCTGGCGTTCGTCGCGGTGCTGGTCGTGGTGCTGCTCATGGTGCTGGTAGTGGTACAGGTCGTGGTGCCTGAAATGGCAGTAAAGGTGAAACCGATGCCCAGCTTGGGCATCGACATGATGGCTAACATGGAACTGGGAGTGGGGGTGAAATGGTTGTCATTAGCTGGCATGATTTACTGCTACCCTACTATATTTATCGTTAGTTCTTTCAATGTTACCTCTCCAAAATGATTGTATAGCATAATAAAATGGTGCTTGTACCACCCAATCGTGTTGTCGTTTAAACTATCCCACATCATAAAATTAGACCAAATTTGCTGAATAAGGAGATCAGTCGGAGTGAAAAAAATATTGAAACTTGTTCAATATTTTGTGAGAAATCTTGAAATGTCTTCAATATACATATGGGAAAAATATTGAAAAAATATTGAAAACCTCCCTTTTTTTCCATATCTTCAGAATTGCATATTTTTCTGACATATTTCTCATATTTTTTTCCTAAGGTGTTGATGTGAAGAAAACTTAATGTACAACGCATATGAATAAGTGGAATTGGGGTGAGCAGCACGAAGTGATGCCATTTAAAGAAAAGAATCATCATAGTGAGTAGAGTGAATACAGTTTATGTAAGAAAAAATAAGCACTTGTATGGATTGAGCGAATGAATTCAATGTATCAGAGGTTGCTATTGATGTGAAAAAACTTAATGTACAACACATATGAATAAGTGGAATTGGAATGAGCAGCATGGAGTGATGCCGGTTAAAGAGAAGAAATATCAGTGTAAATGAAGTGAACGTTGTAAACGTAGTGAATACGGTTTATGTAAGAAAAATAGTCACTAGTATAGATAGAACTAATGAATTTAATATATCAGACGTTGTTCTTGATGTGAAAAGATCTAATGGATGACTTCCAAAACGTTTATACACTGCGTGATAAAATAAAATAAACGAGAATTGTTACACGGATTTCCTAATTCGACGATGGATAAACCTTAATCACCCCTCGATAAACAGCATTGGGGGGACGGGGATAACTTTTTTTTACTTAGTGTTTATCCGCGATAAACTTGGATATACCCGACGGTCTATTGACCCCCTCTGACCCCCCTCAATAAACTTTTGCCATTTATTGATTTCCGACCTTGGCTTCCATCTTGCGCTCTAATTCGGCCAATCTGCTCCGGATCTCCTCCAGCTGGATGCAGAGAGTGCTGTCCATGCCTCTCACCATCCTGTGCACATCCTGCATCATCGTATGGATCTACGTCTTCTGTAAAAAAAGATGTTGACATCCGATGAGCATCATCATAGACAAATCTTGCATGTATTGTTCAAATCACACAATTTCTGTGTGCCTGAGGTTGGTATCAGCCAGATACGCACTGTATTTTATGGTGTTTGGAGAGAAAGAAATAGAGGAAACTAAAGAAGTACGTCTATCATGGATAAACCGAGTTTTGGAAGTCTTCTTGGAAATAGAAAGCGAATAAACTTTATTCTACTTTGTATCACCCCATCTATTTATTCTGTATAAACGTTTTGGAAGTCATCCAATAAACAACACATATGAATAAGTGGAATTGGCAGTAACAACATGAAGTGATGCCAGTTAAAGAGAAGAAACATCACAGTGAATGTAGTGAATACGGTATACGTAAGAAAAATAAGCCTTCTAATAGGTAGGCCGAATGAACTTAGTGCACCGAAAGTTTGCATTGGCGTGAAAAAAAACAACAGTGTAACACATATGAATCAGTAGAATCGGCATGAATAGAGTTAGTGTGTGTTATGTAAGAAAGTTAAGCTCCAGTAAAGAAAAATTTAATCTAGCTCATGTATTGATGATGATTATTTGTAGAAGCAGAATGAATGTACAACACATGTGAATGAGTAAAATTGGTAAAATAATAATAAAATCAGTTAAAAAAGGAAATTAGCCGTTACACAGATATGGTCACTGCTTTCACTGCGTTTCTAATGGTGCACTTATTCATTTTGTACCCGATAATACTACTGCTTACTATCTTGCACACATAAGATTTTTTTCTGACTGGCGATAATTTTTAGTGCATAAGATGTATTCTTTACCCTTAGATAGATGATAGCTTTTGATACACAAACACTTTTCATTCTGTTCACTATGGTGCTTGATTACCTTAAGCAGCACTACTTTGCATTGTTCTTACTAACTCTACCGCTTCACATGTGTTACACATTCATTATGCTTCTACAAATAATCATCATCAATACATGAGCTAGATTAAATTTTTCTTTACTGGAGCTTAACTTTCTTACATAACACACACTAACTCTATTCATGCCGATTCTACTGATTCATATGTGTTACACTGTTGTTTTTTTTCACGCCAATGCAAACTTTCGGTGCACTAAGTTCATTCGGCCTACCTATTAGAAGGCTTATTTTTCTTACGTATACCGTATTCACTACATTCACTGTGATGTTTCTTCTCTTTAACTGGCATCACTTCATGTTGTTACTGCCAATTCCACTTATTCATATGTGTTGTTTATTAGATCTTTTCACATCAAGAACAACGTCTGATATATTAAATTCATTAGTTCTATCTATACTAGTGACTATTTTTCTTACATAAACCGTATTCACTACGTTTACAACGTTCACTTCATTTACACTGATATTTCTTCTCTTTAACCGGCATCACTCCATGCTGCTCATTCCAATTCCACTTATTCATATGTGTTGTACATTAAGTTTTTTCACATCAATAGCAACCTCTGATACATTGAATTCATTCGCTCAATCCATACAAGTGCTTATTTTTTCTTACATAAACTGTATTCACTCTACTCACTATGATGATTCTTTTCTTTAAATGGCATCACTTCGTGCTACTTATATCAATTCTACTTGGTTATATATGTTATATATTTGGTTTCTTCACATCGATCCCTACTTTCTGAGCATCAAATCAACCTATTATATCTACACACGTGCTTATTTTTCTAATATGAACTGTAATTACTACTCCCAGTCCATCCATTATAGTCGTTTCTTTCTCTACATGGAGTCACTAGATGTTGTTCATGTTAATTTCACTTTTCATATGTGTTGTACATTGTAATTTTTCACAGCAATGCTAGCTATCTATCCACTAGATCGATTAATTATATCGATCCAAGTACTTATTCCCCTTACATAAACTGTATTTAGTATACTCTTTCTTGTACTATATCTTGTTAGGTACTTCTAATTAACCCTACTGGTATGAATTTAACCTATCTATGTATGTCGTAAACTCATTTTTCTGATCAATTATAACTTCTAGTACATACAGTGTATTCTATCTGTTCAAAGGCTTATTAGACTTACATAAAATGTATGTAATAAGCCTACTCGGTTACTACTATAATCTACTATAGAAATGAAGATAAGAAATCTTTGAAATACATGTGATTGCATTATTTAGTCCACTGTAGTATACATGTAGTTATATATATATAAAGTGCAGCCTTCGCTTCACCGCAGGGTTTGTGAGCCCCTCCGCTGCGCTGCGTGTTACTGCACCCTTTGGACTACACTTTATTTCGCTCCGCTCCGGTGTGTTTTGAGAGCCAATGTTTGGTAGTTTGCTTGGAGGGCAATGCTTGATAATTTGCTTGGAGGGCAATGTTTGATAATTTGTTTGAAAGGCAATGTTTGATAATTCGGCTTGAAAGGCAACTGTATATTGCATGCAGGCAAAGTGGTATTAACTCTAACTACACCCTAAATGGCTAACTGTACCCTAAATTCTATTGGGATGCTACTGTGTATATTATCATGCTTAGGAGCACGTCACCTGACTCGCTATGCTCGTCTGAATGATCCCCTTCGCTGCACTGCGGGTCATTCAACGGTGAGCCGGCTCATCATGCTTGTTATTCATAGTAAAGACACATTAGTTTACCTGGTTGTCTTAGATAGATGACAATGTATGATCATTTGATTGGAAAGGCAACTGTATATTGTGCACTGGCAAAGCTGAACTATTGTGAGACAGTACCTAGACACGGTTTTTATAAGCAGTCAAAACTGCTTTATTAATCGCACTCTTCCTTGACGTCATCGAACGCAGACTGCTAGAACGGGTGTAGATCATCCTCCTTTGATTTATAGCAAAAGTCAACAAAGTGCACAGGGAAGCAGCGTAGTATATTTTTACTGCAGAGTCACTGCTCTCCTGCGACACAGCATTCTCGACCAAAGCTTGATCATCCAACAGGTCCTGTTTGAGAGGGCAATCTAAAAGACCTTTGCAAAACGTAATCGAGTTGGAAAACTGCAGTGTCAGTTAGCTCAAATGTAGCACTAGCTAACATTGTGGAAAGCTGCTTTTTGCAAAAAAAAAGTATAGGAATCTTATGACGAACAGATGGTGAACAGATTGGAAGAGGCGAAACCAAATGGTGGTGATGAGACTCAATTAAAAACTTAGGTTGCTCAAAAAGTTGCCAGATGTCAGGAAAAAGGCAATATAGCATGGTCCTCAGTATTGCAATAACGGTCGTCAGCAGTTAGAAAAGAAAAAAAGGTGGTAGGAAAAAAAGCTGATGGCGAGGTACAGTAAGGCTTTTTCGGGGTGAGGCTGTGATTTCCTTTTTTGAAAGTTAGCCATGAAAGTGACACGACGTGTGGTGGATTTGCTAGCTTCATCCACCGTCACGTGAGCAGGGAAGGCAGGGTTGCTCATTGTTGGTGTAACCGCTCTTCCCCACCTTTGCCTTTTGTCACTCTTTTCCCACAGTCTCTTTTTCTTTTTGCCATCCCTTTTATCCCTTTCCCGCGCTTTAACCTTATGCTACCATTTTCTTCTACTCACGTTCCCTCATTAATTATGCTGACCTTTCGATTCACGTACTATCCTTTCCATGTTACTTCCTTTTTGGGTACTTCTTTATGCTTATGTCTTTGTTTCTCATGTATCCACGCTCCTCCGGTCATTCTTTTATCTTCCTTCATTATGTCATGATTCCTATATATGTACTTCTTGCCCTATGTCCTACTTAACTATAACCTCTCAACCTCTCAAACTCTGTCCATAATTCCTTCCCCGTCATTCTCTCACGTCATTCTCGTTTGTCATTCAGTTAGTCATAGCGTAGATCGCTGTGTTGCCTATTTGAGAATAGGTATAAAAAGGCCAGTTGGCCAATAATAAATCAAGGTCGTTTTTCGTCTCTTACTCTGATTTTTTGTGGAATACGGTCGTTTAGTGTAGATAGACTTTAGTAATAGTCTTACTAATTCGACGTATTATTTTTCTCATTGACTGTTGACACTGCATTCGGCCCGTAACTTCTCGAACCCGTTATTGTCGACATTTGTTCGGTACTTACCAGTAACCTTACCTCTATCGTTCTTCTTCTACCCTCTTCTTTTTACCTATTTCTTATTTCGGGTTTTGTTCCTATCCATTTTCCGCCCATCTCTAAGCACCACACACTGGGAGTAGCAAAGATAATGCTAAAGAAAGAAAGTAATGCATTATCACGAGCGTTATTGATAATGCTCGTGATAATGCATTATTTTTAAAAGTATAGCATTGTTTTAAGGAAAACTTAAACGTATCAATAATGCAGTACTTTCAAATAATGCGTTACTTTAGTGGGTCGCCAATCAGAGGATGTTTATTTTTACTGAAATCAGCATGTACAGAACCTTAATCGCTGTGTAATGAACCATTTCGTGAAGGTCAGAACAAAAGGTCCCTTGAAAACCTAAAAAGATGAAGATCGTGATACACTGATTATCAATATCGGAAAGAGCATCCCGAAGCAGATGGATTGGTATAGGATAGATTATCATTTTGTCAGCGTAACAGCAAGGATAGATGGTAGCGATTGTAGGTTAAAATTGAATAGTATTTTATTATCAGAATCGAATTTAGTATAGTATAGTTTCTATATATCAATAAATATGGGCACTGCCAGTAATGCAAAGCAACCGGCGCAGGAAGTATAGATCCTTCCAAAGAAATGGTAAACGAGGTTGACTAGAACCGAAGAAGTTAGAAGAAAACGCATATAGCAGTATTAAAGTAAAAAGCTACCTTACGATTCTGAGAGTACTACGAGTGTAGCATCCATGTAGTCAAGTCCCATGAGCTTCGTGGCAATTGGATTTCACGAATTACATACCTCTGTAGCTTGAGCCTATGAAAAGAAGTGCCGGTCGTAGTAAAGTAAATGCTATTATGAAGTAAAAGCGTGAGAAGCAATGGGGCAGAATGTAAGCTTACTAAACGGACAGTTTTATGCTTTGGCTTTTAATAAGGTTGTGTTAAAAGAAGAACATATGGTTGTTGAGTAGCGCTGGTGATGTTGCGTTGATGAAAGGATTAGCAGTTATATAAGATGATGTGAAAAAAACCTACTGTATAGCCGATGTAGTGATGGTAAAGAAAGCGAAAGAGATGAAAATCGAGCTGTGTATTGAACGGTGGATTTTTATACTCATGGAAGTAGCGGTCACCATAAACTTTTGTAGTGACTAGCCGCTTTAAAGTACATAAAGTGTAAGAGAACTCGATAGTTCCGGTTCTTCAGTTACATTCCATTCTGACTTTTTAACTATCGTAATATTAGCATTTCTATGGAAAGACATTGTACTTACTTGTACGTTAGATGTCCAGCAACAACAACAACAACAACAGCTCCGACTTGCACGGGAGCCAGATGCTTCGAGCTATGGCTAACATGAGCTCAGAGATTCAACGCCTCACGGATGAAAACCGGCAGCTGACTGCCACGCTGGTGGAACATGGGAGTCGCATCCGTGCGTTGAGCAGAGCTCCAGGCACCCAGCCAGTAGCCGATGAGCCTACGACTGCTGAACCAGCAGTTGTTGTGTCTGCACCACGCAGATACACCAAAGAAGAGGTTTTGGACATTCGCGTAAGAGAACAATTAAAGAAAACTTAGTTATCGCATATTTATACAGCATGTTAGAATCACGTCCACGCAAGGGTGAAGCAGTTGGCCGCCTGTGTGGAAGAACCGTTGACGTTCAACTTTGATCTGGACTTTCGCCGCGGCGTCAACAAGGCGATCAAAGTGGACGTGATCGCATATGTACGAGAGCAGACGGGCGGCCAGGTGGACGATCCCAAATACGTGAAGGATGCGCTGCTCGCGTACTTCAACACGTTGAAGCGAGCTTACCGCCTGTCTGCCGCTGGATACGAGGAA
>JALLLT010000175.1:0-11665 GCA_025266875.1 Fennellomyces sp. T-0311
ACCTGCCGTTTACATAAAAAACATAGGCCCTCCGATTCGCCGCTCATTTTAATAATCCCCTAGTGGATTATTAATAACGTCGAGTTGCTCTGGAATAATCTCCTGTCTTGAAAATGGGGCATTACACCCGGGATTGTCAATAATCCCCTAGCATAGTCTCATACTTCTCGCTAGGGGATTATTCCTTTTTCGCCCAGTGGACAGCTTTCATGATTACTCGAAAGGTTAGTCTTGAAGATGTGCAAACTGAATGCCGCTTACAAAGCTATAAGTTATGAGCTAAAGCCCTTGAGTAGGTATGGTTGTATATATATTGTCAGCAACACCTAAACATACAAATACTAATAACTGCTGCCTGTAGTTTTGTCAAGATAAAGCTTCATAAGCATTATGGAATTCGTTCCTGACTAATGGTAAGACTCTTTGTATAGGTGGCTAACCTACAGTTTCGTTACATATGACAATGATGATCCATTGACGTCACTATACAAAGGTAAGCTTTTGAGGGTAAAACGCTTAAATCCCAATGCTGATCAAACTTCCATAATATACAGAACACTGGCTGATAGTATAAGAAAACGTGGTAAAATCTTAACTTCCTCTTCTATATGCTCCATTGACTAAGCTTGATTTTGACTTTTCTATATTATGAATGTGCACTATGTAAGCTTTGTAATTTTGTTTCGGATAACACAGAATTGATCTATATCTTATAGGAAAGTTAATCCGATTGTTCTATTTTCTTTATTCCTCATCAAGCAAATCACTGTTACTGTTGGTATTTATCATGTTTTCCTCACCAAATATACGTCCTAATAATCACACGTCTTTAGGGTTGATATGAAATGCCAATTCATATTATTGATGTGGCAATGGCTTTTTCCCACCAACGGATCAATCTCAGTGGACTGTATATGCGACTGTGTTATGCAGTCCTTGCGTCTCATTGGTCTGGTTATATACTTTTAGCCATAGTTTAGCATAGAAAGTGTGTTGTGGGGTTGATAAATAGTAAGGTGAGGCAATAAAGACGAATCCTTTGAGACACAGATTTATTTCTGAAAATCAGAACAACTTGCTTTCTATTATTACGATGGTTCTTTTATACTCGATCGCTTCCTTCGATTCATATGACAGATTTGCATCATAAATTCTCTTAGTCTTTCTCTTAGTACCTCTTAGTACTTCTTAGTGTCTCTTAGTGTCTTTTAGTACGATCGAAGTAACGGAGTATTGACAGATCGACGCTAACAAATTTGGTAACACGTAGGTGACGTATTCTCGATTTGGACTTCTTTATCGGACTTAGTCCTTGGACACCACATTTGCCCCCTCCAGGCTCTTTTTATGCCGTTAGAGAAGTATTTATGCTTTGATATTTTTCTTATTGCGAAAGTTATACTTTCTCTTCTTGATGCTCTGATTATTCTGTTGGCGTTTTCTCTTCTTCTGTGTAGTGGTCCTCTTTACGTTGTCCTTTTGCGTCTGATTGTTAGGGTCTAATCCTCTTCTCTTCCAGTACTTGGTAATGAACGTTGGATCGCCAAAGTTCTGTGGCGGTTCCCATGTATCATCGTTCTCATCATAACCGGTCCATCTAACTCGGTATAAGAAATTACCGTTGTGTTCTTTGTGATCTACAATATTCTCTACGTCGTAGATTTCGTCTACTGGTATCTCTTCAACCTTTTGTACTGGTTTCATTTGCTCGGGTGAAAAGTTTCTACCGGCTAGTTTTCCTTCATAATCTTCTAAGGAATATGATCCTCCTCGAGTACGGCTGATTACTTTATATGGGCCTTTATAACGTGGATCCATTTTTCCAGTTACTTCTGGCACTCTAACCATAACATAATCTCCTGATTTGTACTCTACGATTCTGTGCGTTTTGTTGAAGGATTCTTCTTGTCTCTTTGTGACAGCTTTTGTTCTTTCTGATATGGCCGGGAATACGATTTCTTTCATATATTTGATTCTCTTCTGTATTTCTTCTCCACTGATTGGTTCGACATCTGGATCTTCTCTGTAGTCTTTAAAGTCATTTAACTTTCTTGCAAACATTAGCGAGAATGGCGGAGTGTTGTGACGTGTGGAAACATTTGCGTTGATCGCTAGTTGTACAGATGGTACTACTTTGTCCCAATCTAACGTCGCTCCTTTGACCATTTTCTTGATGACGATTGACGCCTTCTGTACATGTCTTTCTGCGGTACCATTTGCGCGAGGGTGATATGGCACGACTAGTCTGTGTTCAAATCCGGAGTGTCTGGCGAATCTTTTCATCAGATCATTCACGAACTCAGTGCCGTTATCTGATTGGAGTACTTTTGGTAAACCAAAGTCGCAGAAAATCTGAACCAGTGTCTTCACTATGGTCTCTGCTGTTTTATCCGGCAGCGGTCTGAGAATGCAAAATCTGGTTGCAATATCTACCATGACCATCAGGTATCTGTTACCCGATCTAGACTTGTCAAACGTCGCCAAATCGATTGCAAGATGATCAAACGGCTCATCTGCTGTGATCGACTTTAAAGGATGAAATCCTTTTTGCGCAATATTGAACTTTTGGCACTCTTGGCAGGACATGACCAAATCTACCGCATCTTTCTTTATGTTCGGCCAATGTAAACCATTATTGTGTAGTGCTTGTACTACGGCATTTGCACCAAAGTGACCAAACAAATGTGCTTTCTCTAGCAATTCTTTTCTTTCTAACGTTGGCGGTTCGATTGTATTTTCTTCTATTGAGGCGGCTCTGTTGTATCCATCTGTGAACTCTTCTTCTTCTGTATGCTCTGTAAGGGCATTTCCCCCCTCTGAAGAGTCATCTGCTCCTTCGTGAAAGAGACGGGATAAACTGTCGGGTAGACCATTCTGTTTGCCGGGAATGTGTACAACCTCGAAATCATAATCAAATAAGATGTCATACCAATTGGTCAGCATGTGATTCAATTGCTTCTGCTTGTGGATGTAAATGAGAGCTTTATGATCTGTGTAAAGCGTAAACTCATTACCCCATAAATATTTATGGAACTTCTTGAAAGCAAAGATAACTGCACTCAGCTCCTTCTTTGTGACGATATATGATCTCTCTGATTTGGTCAAGGCTCTGGCCATGAACGAAATAATGTGCTTCTTGTTGTCGTACTTCTGGTACAAGACAGCGGAAATGCCTACATTGGAAGCATCTGTAGCGACATGAAATCGTTTCGTCATATCTGGAAAGCTGAGAATAGAGGCAGAAAATAATGCGTGCTTGAGTTTCTCAAAAGCATCTTGATGTCTCTGTGTCCATTGACCTGTAACATCGGTTGAGTATCTTAACTCATCTAGTGGACTAGTGATATCTGAGATATATGGGATGTGCTGGCGGAAATAATTGATGAAGCCTAGGTAGGACATCACCTCTTTGGCAGTACGCGGTACTGGCCAGCTCTGAGCATTGATAACGCGTCTTCTGTCCAAGGAATGACCATTCTGATCGATCCGGAATCCCAATAGATATACACTTTTCTGCATGAAGTAGCACTTCTTTGGCTGTAGGATTAAATTTGCAGCTGTTAAACGATCGATCACGGTCGACACGTGGTAAGCATGCTCTCTAATATTCTTTGAGTGTACCAGGATATCATCTACGAAGATCGTAACCCAGGGTAAATCTCCCAAGATTTTGAACATCGTTCTCTGAAAGCGTGCACTCAGGAATACCAATCCAAAACATGATCCACGGTGCATGTATCTCTTGGAATCTGGTCCTGTGAATGCGAGTTTGTGTCTGTGCTCCTTCCGAATCGGGAATCTTGTGAACGCGAGTGCTAAATCTAGCTTCGTAAAGACACTCGAACCCGCAAGTCTATCGAATATTTCCTGACAAGACGGTATAGGGTACTTATCGTTCTTCTGGTACTGATTGACTTGTCTAACGTCCAAGCAAATTCTAAATTTGGTAAAATTCCCGTCTTCATCGCGCTTCTTAGCAACAGTGAGTGGGTTGTTCCAACGATTGTCTTCCTCAGGAGGAATTTCGACGATGGTTTTATCTTCCAGCCATTTCTGAATCTGTTCTTGGACTGCTGGTTTCGCTTTTTCCGGAATGTTGTACTGCTTGCGATGACATACAACACCTTCTGGTGTTGGGATGGAAACGAGTGCTTCTGGCAACGGACAGAGCTCTGTTTTGTCAACAAGGGCGTTTTTCTCAAGACTGGATTTGATTAACCTGAAAAATGTGGCTTGCTCTTGCTCAGTTCCCGCAGGTGACTCATTTGGAATGACGGAATCATCTATTTCTGGTTCTCTTTCTTCTTTCAACGCGTCTTTCCAAGTCGAAGCAAGTCCAGTATAGCCAATACCCAAATCGTTAAACAGATCTTTTCCAATGCTCGCTGGGTGGCTTCTTGTTATTCTCATAACTTCGAATTGGTATTTTACACTTCTGTTGTTGTGCCATATCTCTAAAGGCTCTGTAATACCATTCTTTTGCTCTTCTTATCTACACTTGCAAGCGAAATATGACCAGTTGTAGGCAACACACGAATATTCTCTTTATTACAAAAATTGTAATCTATTGCACTAAACGTAGCGCCTCCGTCTACCAGGGCAACCAGGCGGCGACCTCCTATGGTAACGAAAGTTCGTGTTTCATCCTCTTGGTCAGTGATCTCATCTTTCTTCTCTGTAGTTTGCAACTTACAAGGCAAAATATCTTCGGTAGACGTATCCACCACTCTGTGAGCTGCTCGGCTCGTTCTGTTGTTGCTGCTGCTTGCAGCGGGTGTAAGGGGCAAACCCTTCGCTCTCTTGTACGCGTCACAACGGTGACCCGGTTGTCTAGGACCACGGCAATACTTGCACGTATTCGGGTCATACTCTCGGCGCTGCTGGTTTGCAGGATTGTGCATAGATGCGGCTGTGCCTGGGGCAAACACACGGGGACGACGATTGGCTGAGTGGCCATGCTCTTCTTCTCTCTGTCTCTTGCTGCTCTCGGGCGAGTTTAGCTGCAAACTTGCAACATAAGTCACCATGTCCTGCAAGGACACCTTCAGCAAATCTTTGCCGAACTTGGTAGAGGCCAGGGCGTACACGTCGTTCTTGTTTTCCAGGGAGGACAGCAAAGCAACATTCATGATCCGGGGAAACTTGTCGAGACCAGACTCAATACAGCGTTGATGGAACTTACGCACGTACTGCGAAACCTTCTCGGTGCGTCGCTGGCGCATGTGCAACACGGATTCCATTGTCTTGAGCTGTTGCTCGGCGTGTCGTACTGGTCAACAATCTTGGCACGGAGCTCTTCCCAGGTAATGTCCAGGTTTTCTTGTAGTTCACCATCCAACCAAATGGACTGAACGTCATTCAGGCACTTAGGCAACAATCTTGCCCACGTCTTTTCCACCTCGAAATTGGCAGATCGGACTTCGGCCTCAAACTTGTTCAAAAACCTTTCAGTCGAGATGTGCGTGGCCTTGCTTGGATGCCATGGTTCGGAACCAACGATCTGGAGTGCAGGGAGGTCCTTCGGCACAAAGTGGCTCAGGTTGTCAGCCTCAATCTTGGCATTGGCGGCATTGATGGCGGCGAGCTCTTGGTGAGTCATGAACTCGTGGCACAGGGGAAACCTCTCTCTGCAGACACCTCGGTAATCCGCAACGTTCTTCTTGGCCAACATTAAGTCTTGGAGCAGCTTGGCTTGGACATCGGCGGCCTTCTTCTCACCAACGGCTTCTTGATACGCGGCGTCGGCAGCTTCAAACGATTCTTGCAAACCACGGAAAGTAATAAGAGACTTCGCATGGGGTGCATCTTGGAGGGACAGGTTCTCGATGTCGATATCCATTTGGTCGCCTTCTGCGATAACCTTCTTGGTTTCAGACTGGCTTCCGCTTGGATCCTGACGGTCTTCCTCGGTCATCTTCGTGGTCTTGTCGATGGGGCTCATGGTAATAGGTAAGTTGTTGGCGTGAGTTCAAAGGAAAAAAATGTGTTGTGGGGTTGATAAATAGTAAGGTGAGGCAATAAAGACGAATCCTTTGAGACACAGATTTATTTCTGAAAATCAGAACAACTAGCTTTCTATTATTACGATGGTTCTTTTATACTCGATCGCTTCCTTCGATTCATATGACAGATTTGCATCATAAATTCTCTTAGTCTTTCTCTTAGTACCTCTTAGTACTTCTTAGTGTCTCTTAGTGTCTTTTAGTACGATCGAAGTAACGGAGTATTGACAGATCGACGCTAACAAATTTGGTAACACGTAGGTGACGTATTCTCGATTTGGACTTCTTTATCGGACTTAGTCCTTGGACACCACAGAAAGTGATACAAAAAATAAATAAAGAAGTAAACATATTTGGAAGAAAACGATATTTATACATTGGCTTCTTTTGGAGATCTATAAAGTTCTCCGTCTAATAATAGATTCTTATAAGGATCTTATTTGAACCTTTCAGACACTAAAAGGTTGCTGAAAGATAATATTTCAGCCGCTGAAATGTGGTAAGTCAGCCGCTGAAAGATGGCTGAAAGATTGAGCTTTCAGCGGCTGAAAGGTGTCTGAAATTGGATGGCAGAATGTCTTTCAGCCTAATTTTAGACACCTTTCAGCCATCTGAAAGATATCCTTTCTTGTAGTGTAAGGTATATGTACTACTAGTGCTACAAACGTGTATGTATTCTGTCCGCCACAACTCTCTTTTCCGCCATTGCCAGTGTTCCCAAATTGTTTCCAAGCTGTTCTAAGCTGTTGCTATAGTTTCTTTTATGGACTTCTTTTGGATTGTGAGGTTATATATATGACTAACGCAGTTTTTTTTCTCATAGAGACAACTTTTACATAAAAATCTGTTGCTACAGTTTCTTTTATAGTATGCTTTTTGGGCTGTGAGGTTGTATAGCTGGCTGACGCGGTGTTTTTTTATAAAGACCTCTTTTACACAAACCCTGTCGCCTATAATATTGGTATGTATTTTTTTCCATTATAATAAACAGATTCTTTCTCACTATATTTTTTTACAGAGAACCTATTTGTATATAATCTTGCAGTATGCTTTTCTTTAACTACAGTACTTAAACATTTTATACTTTTTTTATACCAGGCATTCTCTTGTTACTTGATCAGTCAAACGGTATGTTTGCTTTTTTTTTTTTTATCTAGTACTGATTAACTAGCTTTTCAATAGGGTAGAAAACAAAAAACCTCACACTATCAAAGCATATGTAAGAATAGCACTTTTTTTATTTACAAAGCAACGCTTTATTATAGAAAAAAGGTAAGCATTTATAGTTTTACAAATAGAAATACTTTTGTATATAGTTTTTTATTATAAGCTTTTGAAATAATATTATTTTATTAATAAAAACACTTCTTTAATCTACTATTAAAAGAATCGAGTGTGGCTAACTTTTGTGGCTAACTTTTAAAAAAGGAAATCACAGCCTCACCTTGAGAATACCCTTACTGTACCTCGACACAACCTTTTTTTTTCAAACAACTGGCAACCACTACTCTAATACTGAGCCCCGTGCTATCGTGCCTTTTTTTACGTCTAACAGCTCTTTAAACAGCCTGGCTACCTATCAAAGAATCGAGTTTTCGCTAACTTACTCCGCTAACTTTCGTGGCTAACTTTCAAAAAAGGAAATCACAGCCTCACCCCGAAAAAGCCTTACTGTACCTCACCACCACCTTTTTTTCCCACCACTTTTTTTCTTTTCTAACCACTGACAACTGCTATTGCAATACTAAGGACCTTCCTATGTTGCCTTTTTTTTTACGTCTGGCAACTCTTTGACCAACCTCACTTTTTTTTTTAATTGGGTCTCTTTACCACCATTTGGTTTCGCCTCTTCTAATCTGTTCACCATCTGTTCATCATAAGATTCCTATACTTTTTTTTTGCAAAAAGCAACTTTTCACACTGTGAACTAGTGCTACATTTGAGCTAACTGACACTTCTGTTTTCTAACTCGATTACTTTTTGCAAAGGTCTTTTAGGTCGCCCTCTCAAACAGGACCTGTTCGGTGATCAGGCTTTGGTCGAGAATGCTGTGTCAGCAGAGAGCAGTATCTTTGCAGTAAGAAAATACTATGCTGCTTCCCTTTGCACTTTGTTGACTTTTGCTATGAATCGAAGGAGGATGCCCTGCACCCGTTTTAGCAGTCTGCATTCGATGACATTGAGGAAGAGAACGATCGATAAAGCAGTTTTTACTGCTTATAAAAACCATGCCTAGGTACCGTCTCACAACAGTTCAGCTTTGCCAGTGCGCAATATACAGTTGCCTTTCCAATCAAATGATCATACATTGTCATCTACCTAAGCCAACCAGATAAACTAATATGTCTTTACTACGAATAACAAGCCTGATGAGCCGGCTCACCGTTTAATAGCCCGAAGCGTAGCGAAGAGGATCATTCAGTCGAGCGTAGCGAGACAGGTGACGTGCTCCTTAACACAATAATAAGCATAATAATATACACAACAGCATTCCAATAGGGTTTAGGGTGTAGTTAGTGATAGTGCAGCTTTGCCAATGTTCAATGTACACTTGCCTTCCAAACCAAATTATCAAACATTGTCATCTATCTAACTCAACCAGGTGAACTGATGTGTCTTTACTATGAATAACAAGCATGATGAGCCGGCTCACCATTGAATGACCCGCAGCATAGCGAAGGGGATCATTCAGTTGAGCGTAGCGAGACAGGTGACGTGCTCCTAACCACAGTAACATGCACAATAGCATTCCAATAAGGTTTAGGGTGTAGTTAATGACAATACCACGTTGCTAGCATGCATTATACAGCGGCCTTTCAAACTGAATTATCAAACATTGGCTTCCAAACAAATTATCAAATATTGCCTCTCAAAACGCACCAGAGCGGAGCGAAATAAAGTGCAGCCCAAAGGGTGCAGTGACACGCAGCGCAGCGGAGGGGCTCACAAACCCTGCGGCGAAGCGAAGGCTGCACTTTATCTATATATAAAAGAATTGAGTCCGCTAACTTTCTCCGCTAATTTTCAAGAAAAGGAAATCGCAGTCCCACCTTGAGAAAACCTTATTGTACCTTGCCAACTTTTTTTTTTAAAACTACCTTTTTTCTTCTCTAACAGCTGACAACTACTACTGAAATTCTAAGAAGCGTGCTATCTTGCCTTTTTTTTTTTTTTTTTACGTCTGATAAACAGCCTGAGTTTTTTTTTTAATTGAGTCTCATCACTACCGTTTCTTTTCATCTCCTTCAATCTGTTCATCTCTTCATTATAATTTTTTTTTTGCAAGCAACAACTTTTCACATTGTGAGCCGGTGCTACATTTAAGCTAACTGACGCTGTTGTTTTCTAACTCGATTACTTTTTGCAAAGGTCTTCTAATTCTAATAATTTCGTTTTTGTTCCTGAAGAGTCTGCGTAAGACATAAACGTTTGCATAATCATATGTTGTTTCTAATTTGTATATAATAAAGAGGACGCAGTCGTCCCTGCATCCGTTGTGGCGGAACAGACCACCAACGCAGTTCTAGTCAGAGATGCCCTCTCAACGAGAGGAATATTATTGCTGCTGCTGTTGCTGCTGAACCTGAGGCCCATCAGGGTGCACCATTGCATGAGGATGCGTAGGTATAAAAAATGCTACCATAACGCATTTACTTAAATAATTCTGCCACCAAAGACCCCGTCCCTGTGTCCGTTGTGGTGGAACAGACCACCAGCGCACTTCCAGCTGGAGATGTCCTTTCAATCCGCGGTACGTTGTTGCTGTTGCTGCTGCTGCTGAACTTGAGGTGGATGAAGCTGCGCCACTAGGAAATGATGCGTACGTAGTATCTTCTATATGCTATCAATTACCGATCATACTAAATCACTTCTCTGATACAGTGGCGATGAAGCTGCGGCTGAGCCTGTCCGTAATGTTCGCCCACGCCTAGAAGCGCCTATGCCTCGAACCTACTTGGAAGCATGCTCAGACATCGATTCCTTCCGCGAGGAGTCAATTGTTGGTAGAAATATCAACGATGAGCATCGACATCTGCTGCCTACCGAGCTGTATCTCTGCCCATACTGCAATGCCCACATGTATATATGGGAGAAGGTCGCCAGTACTGTCGCTGCCCCACGCTTCAACTTGTGCTGCCGTCAAGGAGCTGTCCGCCTGGCCCCTTTACAGGCTCCACCTCAACTGCTTCTTGGCCTTTTGACCAGTGATACTCCGCAAGCCCAACAGTTTCGTCGCAACATCAGGGCGTACAACTCGGTGTTTGCATTCTCCTCCCTTGGTGCCACCATCGGCAGTGCCATCTACATCGACCATACTCACAACGTGTTTGTCTTTCGTTTGGAAGGTACATTGTACCACCGGATATCGCCGTTGGAACCCGGTCAAGGCCAAGCCCCGGGGTTCTCGCAGATTTACATCTTCGATGGGGCTATGCAGATGCAGCACCGCCAACGTATCTTCAGCGACCTGAATAACGCCGACTTGCTTGAGCTACAGGATATGATGCACGACGTCAATCCGTTTGCTCGCGAGTATCAAACTGCTGGAGAACGATTGCGCAACCAACCTGAGGCCAACGTCACCATCCGCATCAACGGATCCACAGATCGTGCGCGCCGCCAGTATACCGCTCCTGCCACTGCTGAGGTCGCTGTCATCATTCCTGACCAGGGGGATGATGATGAGCCACGCCATCGTGACGTATTGGTTGTGCGTAGAGATGGGACAATGCAGCACATCAATGAGATCAGTACTCTCTACGATCCATTGCACTACGTCCTCATGTTTCCTTGTGGTAACCTTGGGTGGGGTACCAACATCCCTCGCATTCCGGAGAACAACCGTGGCCAGATCAATGATGTCGAGGATACTGACGACTTTCGTGACGAGGCTCCGGATACCGATGGGCGTGAGGCCAACGAGCGCAACATTGTCACCATCCGCGAGTTCTATACGTACATGATCCAAATGCGCAAGAACTCATACATCCACTACTACGTCCACTGTTCCACCAGTTCCTCGTGGACATGTACGCCAAAATGGAGTCCAATCGCCTGCGTTACTTGCGGGAGAACCAGGATACTCTTCGCGCAGACGTTTACCAGGGACTTGTGGATGCTGTCCACAATGCTGACGGGGCACCAGTGAACGGGGACAACGTTGGTAGGCAGAGAATAATTCTGCCATCAACATACACTGGAGGACCACGGTTCATGCACCAGAACTACCAAGACGCCATGGCCATCATTCGTGCAGTCGGCCACCCTGATCTCTTCATCACGTTTACCTGCAATCCAAACTGGGAGGAGATCATTACTGCATTGGAAGATCCGCAGGAGCGTTCTGATCGTACCGACCTCATTTGCCGCATTTTCCACCAAAAGCTCAAATGCTTGGTCGAGGATATTAAAAAGAACAAGATCTTTGGCCGCGTCATTGGCTCTGTCTACGTCGTCGAGTTTCAGAAGAGAGGATTGCCCCATGCCCACTTGGTTGTAATTCTCGATCCTCGCGACAAGCCGCGCTCGCCTGAGCAGTACGACAGCCTGGTGTCTGCTGAGATTCCCGATCCGGACGTGAATCCGCGGCTTTACGACATTGTACGACGCTTCATGGTGCACAGGCGGTGCAGCGCCCTTTGTTATAATGAGCATAATGTCCC
>JALLLT010000176.1:0-11093 GCA_025266875.1 Fennellomyces sp. T-0311
CTTGGTGTTGCTTATCGTTGCCTACTGGGCTGTTATTTGGCACGTACTCATCAGGCATGGTAGGCGATCTCTGGGAATTCCCGGCCGGTGCCAGCAATAAGGAAGGTTACCAATGAAAATACCGAAGTGATGTTTGATGTCATTACCAATGGAAATCTCAGCGTTACCATGTAAGTTAAACACTTCAAAGTGATGGCGGATAGCTTTGTTGTTGCAAGAAACATGTAATTTATTTTTTGTCACTCCTATTCTAGGTACAAGTGTGTCCTTATGTGCAGTGTGCACTTGACCGGAACGAGGCTCTACTTGCCAACCCATTTGCCGGCACAACGACAAAGACACAGTGCTATGGGTGGCACCAGGGTCGAGGAGCGCAAGGAACTTGTGTCCTTCTAGAAAGATAGGAATGTAATATGAGCGTGTGTTCTCAAAGGAAAACTCATGTGAAGACTGTGTAGACTTACAATCTGTGCAAGGCCCAACGGCCAAATCCAAATCCGACATGACAATGTCTGGGTCGCCGTTGTCATCGTCATCATCCTTCTTTGGAGGAGGCATGGTGTCGACGACGTCCGAAGAACGAATGGCAACCGAGGTGCACTTGTGATTGGGGACCCAAGGGGCACCACACTTATGACAGAGGTTGCCGCGAGAAGCACGAGAAGAGGAAGAGGAAGAGGAACCCGAAGAAGGACCAGCAGAAGAGGAAGCAGAAGAAGACGACGAACCACGGAACGGATTGTGCATCGAAGCTGCGGAGCCAACAGAACCTTGAGCTAAAATCTTAGCCGAGCTTGGCAGTCGATGGTGTCGTGGCCACAGCGACCATGGACTTCGCAAAAATGCGAACCTCGGTCAACGCGACGGCGTTTGGCATCCTGAGAGGACGACGGACCACGAGAAGAAGAACCACGAGAAGAAGCAGCAGCTGAAGAGGAGGAGAAGAGGAAGACGAAGGACCAGCAGAAGAAACAGGATGGGAAGACCCACGTTGGCGGTTGGCCAAGCGGTTGCGAGCCTTCTTCGCTCCTTTCTCCAAGGAGAGAGCAAGAGACGAAATCCCGACCAAGGTGTTCTTCTGATCCCCGGGAAGACCAGCACGGGCGGTGTACACCCGGTCCTGCAGGTCAGGAACCAAAGCGTCAATATACTTATTGACCATGACGAAGTCATCCGCGGCCTTCGCATCGCGCCGGAGTTTCTCGAAACGTGCTGTGAACAAGGCAACGGTCTCATTCTCAGCATGCGGATATCCATCAGCTGCTCGGTCAGCTCGGCAATGCGGTCAGCTTCTCAACATCGAGATCCTCAATGAGACGGGCGCGGGCAAAGGACCAAGGCTCATTCGTGTGGGCTCGAGGTTCACGGAGAACCAAGAATGGTGCTCTGGAGAGAGCAGCATGGGAACGAAACGGGGCCAAGTACGATCCAAATCAAAGTCGTCGCCACGGACAACGTCTTCGAACTTGGTGAGGTAGTCCGACAAAGTGGGGAAGGTGGTCGAGGAAGGCTTCCAAACATAACCAGCCCACTGGAAACAAGGAAGTTGGTAGGCGCACGGCCAGAGCGTTCGGTGGGGACCGAAGTGGAGGGAGCAAAGAGCGACTGGGCAGTGACAGCGGCGCGATTGCCTCTTCGAGGCGAACCATACGGGCCTTGATGGCGTCAGCTTCTGGAGCGTCGCGAGCAATGGCCTGGGTAAACTCGCAAGTGATGCGAGCAAGCTCATCCCTGAGCTCACCGATGGCAGTGGAGGCGATGGCCTGCATGGAGACCGAGGAGGAAGAGTTGGAACCAGTGGAGGAAGACATGGTGGAAACTTGGCAGGTAGTAAGAAGAAGTAAGGTAGGTAAAAAAAGTAGAGTGTCAAAGGAGTTCGCAAAAAAAAATGTGATATTCTCAAATAAGATCAGACGTGAAAGTGCGAGACCGAATTAAAGATGTTTTTATTGATGACAAACTACTCAGATATTTATATTGTTGAAGCGGTCGGGATGAACGCTTCTTGGTGATGTTCCGAATCCATGTTTAGGCGGCGATATAGGACGAGCGTCCTGTTAAGTAACTTATCCATGTTTCGGGTAAACTCGATGAGTCCTTTGATGTCCTAATCTAGATCAAAGTAGTTTTGGACAGATGTTGGCAGAAACTGGACCAATGGATGACGTACGGTTGGTGCCATCGAAAGAACGAATAGAATGGATGTGTCTGAGACTGAAACAAGAAGGCATTCTCTGTGGGAAGGTGTAGGATACGACAGTGAGGTTATATATATGACTAACGCAGTTTTTTTTCTCATAGGGACAACTTTTACATAAAAATCTGCTGCTACGGTTTCTTTTATGGTATGCTTTTTGGGCTATGAGGTTGTATAGCTGGCTGACGCGGTGTTTTTTTTATAAAGTCCTCTTTTACGCAAATCCTGTCGCCCATAATATTGGTATGTATTTTTTTCCATCATGATAAACAGATTCTTTCTCACTATATTTTTTTACAGAGAACTTATTTGTATATAATCTTGCAGTATGCTTTTCTTTAACTACAGTACTTAAACATTTTATACTTTTTTTATACCAGGCATTCTCTTGTTACTTGATTGGTCAAACGGTATGTTTGCTTTTTTTCTTTTTATCTAGTACTAATTAACTAGCTTTTCAATAGGGTAGAAAACAAAAAACCTCACACTATCAAAGCATATGTAAGAATAGTGTTGGCGCCGTTTTGAGTCAGGTGTACAGTAGTCAGTTGTTGTGTAAATTGGTAGTTGAGTACACCAAAATATAGTGAGCACCAGCAACAATATCGTTTGTTACGGACGTTTGTATAAAGGGATCCTAAAGAGGATTGAGGATTGAAAATAGAAAATGGGTAGGAAAGCAAATTGTCTTTATTGCTTGATCGATAAACAGTAATCCTAAGAGCATCCACAGCTGTGACTTTAAAAAAACGACTGCAATTTCGGACTTGAAGTCAGACTTTAAAGTGTTACAGTTCGTTTTCTACAGCCGTAGCTTTAACACGATGACTTTAACTTTACGTACACGTCATAGAAGTTCAGTAAAGTGAACCGGTGCTGAAAAATAAAATGATTACTTCTTCTACACTACGAATGGACGACCTAACACTTTCGCAATTCATCATCAATAACATCGTGCAGCAGAGCAACCTGCTGATCGATGATCAGTTGGCCAGCTACGAGGAAGAAGATCGCGAAGCAGCACGCAGAAGAGAAAGCGCCGAAAAGCCCCTGAAGAAAAAACGCAAAGTTGTTCTTCGCAATAGGCCTCTTTTCGAGAAAATTCTTATGCAAGATTACTTTGACCCCAGCCCTCGATACGACGGAGTGTTCTTTCAAAGACGATATCGCATGAGACGCTCGTTATTTGTAGCTGTTATGCGCGAGCTGGAAAGCAAATATGTGTACTTCCAGCAAAGACCTGATGCCAAAGGAGCATTGTCCTTCCATCCATACGCGAAAGGAACTGCAGCAATGCGCATGTTGGCGTACGGTGGACCGGCTGACACTACCGACGAATATTTGAAGATCGGCGCATCCACAGCAGCAGAATCGCTACAGCACTTTTGCGCTGGTATAATCGAATGCTTCGGCGCCAAATATCTTAGATCGCCAAACGAAGAGGATTTAAAGAGATTACTGGCGGTTAATGAGCAACGAGGTTTCCCTGGTATGCTCGGATCGCTCGACTGCATGCATTGGGAATGGAAGAATTGTCCAAAAGGCTGGGAGGGCATGTACTCTGGAAAAGCAAAAAAGCCCACTGTCATTTTGGAAGCTGTTGCCTCCCATGACTTATGGATATGGCATTCCTTTTTCGGTGTTCCTGGTGCCTGCAATGACATCAATGTCTTGCATAAATCTCCTCTCTTCGATGATGTAATCCACAATCGCGCACCATCCATTCGATACATTGTCAACGGCCATGAATATACCAAAGGGTACTATTTGGCCGATGGTATATATCCTGCTTGGTCCACACTTGTGAAAACAATCCCTGTCCCTCAGGGTGAAAAAGAACAGGTAAGTCGGTTAGTGTAATACAATATGTATACAGAATCTGAGGCAGAATCATACAGTACTTTGCCAAGAGACGAGAGTCCGTCCGCAAGGATATCGAACGTGCTTTCGGTGTCCTCCAAGCCCGCTTTGGCATAGTTCGGCAACCTGCTCGTGTCTGGAACAAGGCAATTCTCGCAAATATCATGAAAGCGTGCATAATTTTGCACAATATGATTGTTGAGGACGAGCGTACAAAGTACCCGCGTCGCATAGCTGTTGAGGAGGACTATGATGCCAGCGAAACTTATTCTGTTGCACCGTCTTACGTACGTGGAGAACCGTGCACAGATTATATATATCAATCCCGAATGAGGGAAGTACGCGATGAGCACACTCATATACAATTGCGCAAAGATCTTGTAGAGCATTTATCGAAAGAATATGAATAGCCAAAAAGCAATATGTTTATTTATTCTTTTCGTTCCTATTCTTATTCCTGTTGCTGTTGTTGTTGCTGTTGCTGTTGCTGTTGCTCTTCCCGCATGATGATTTTGGCTTGTTGAATTTCAAGCCAACGACGCGCTTGCTCTGTCATCTTCGAGGCATCGGCAAACATGATCTCTCGGTCGAGCTTCTTCTTCTGTAGCTCGACTAGCTCTTGTGCTGCAGCGGCGCTTTTCTCCAGGGCAGCTATACGCTGGGCCTCTGCTTCCTCGCGTTTCTTAGCGCGGATCAGTTCTTCTTCGTCATCATCATCACCCACACGACCTCACTTTTTGCTGACTCGGGCGGCTTTGGCTTTTTTCTGACCAATGGGCCGGCCTTCCTCTTCCGCTGGGTCCGACACCTCGTCGCTCTTCGTACCGACGATTGTCATCCACTTCTGCTCTTTGCGCAGGACATCCCAGCAATGCTTCAACTTGAATAGCTTGGTGCCAGTCCAGTTGGCCGGAAGATTGATCTTGAAATCGTCGCAAGCGCGTTTGTACTATGACTTGAAGTTTAGCAACCTACGAACCGGTTCTCAAATCAAGTCTAATACTTTAGCATCCTCCGACTCATTGGCACCGCTAGATGAATCACGAACGACTTGGTCCCAGCATCCTGAGAACCTTGAGCAATATCTCTGGATAGTAGACCAGCGGTTTTTGAAGGCTTTAAGGTCACATCCTTTAGGATTGCCGTTCAAGTTAACCTTGTCCTCAATCTGCTTCCAAAACGTAACAGCCGTTTGGTCAGTTCCAACCACACTATTTTTAGTGGCAAGAAGCCACGAGTTGACCAAGTTGAAGTCCTCGCTTTCTTCCCAAAGAATATGAGGCTTTCGCTCATTTCCATTGTCATCCAAATCTGCAGCATTGTCCGAGATGACGATCGGGTCAGGGGCACTGGTTGGGGGGTTGGAGGAGGTGGTCACAGAGCCAGTAGAAGCAGTGGACATATTTGCGTGATTGAGAGAAAGAATTTTTACAGACTCAAAAAAAGTCTTTAACTTTAAAGACTTTTGCCAATTTTTTAAAGACTCAATATTACAGTTCTTCTTTACAGTTCATCGCTGTACGAAGGCGACTTTAAAAAATCTGACTTTAAGTTAAAGATTTTGCAATTTTAAAGTCACGGCTGTGGATGCTCTAATTGTGGGATACTAAACAACACTGATAACTATAAAGTATTTAGGTTGGGGTGTTGATAAATGTAATCAATTGACCAATGTTTATTTAATGAAAAGCGCTTCTTATTTATATCTTTCGATACAATGGCGCAGCACTAGCTATTCTAGCTGTGATAGGTGCGTATGGTAACCAATTGATGATGGTGTAGTTGCCGCAGCAGTGGGGGTAAAGGTGATTGGTGTTGTTCATGCAGGCTAATTGCTGGCTAGTGGTGGCGCAGCTGCCGCAGTAATTGAGATGTAGAGTGCCGCAGCAAAGAAGATTCTGGCTACTGGGCTACTCTATTGGGTAATTGTGGGTGTTTGAGGTACTTGTGGGTTTCGGGTTTTTATATTATTTATTGTTTTTGGTTTTTGTACATCTTTTTTAATACTGATAATGATAATATATATGATATGATAATACAAGAGGGAGAGAGAGAGAGAGTGAAAGGAAAAAGGGAAAGTTGGTGGGGCTGCCAACATGTCTATCAATAGTACTTTTTTTATTTACAAAGCAATACTTTATTATAGGGAAAAAGGTAAGCATTTATAGTTTTACAAATAGAAATACTTTTGTATATAGTTTTTTATTGAGAGTCACTAGCGACGCACCAAAATTTGACCAGCGACGCACCAAAATCGCCAGGCAGCTTAGTAACCATTTGCGTAACTCTTGTTCCTTTTTGAGACCACTGCGCACCAAAATGATTAAAGCTGCTTTTGTTATAAGAACATACAGATTTTTGGTGTACCAGAAAGCTAATGGTGGGTACTGTATGAGGCAATAATAGTATACAGTAGATATGGGAACTTTTTGTATATTTCACAGGTGAAGTAAATTTGAGACGAGTGACGCACCAAAAAAATGTTACACACTTTCCGTGCCAAAAATGGACGAGCCGCGCACCAAAAAAAAATTACCTGCACCAGGTTAGCTAAAGTGAAGTGAGCCATGCACTGAAAGTAGAGAGAGGAACTCAAATGAGATATAACAAGTCATGCACCAAAAATTATCAGCTACATAACTTGAATGAGGATGAGTTATGTACCTAGAAAGTGAGACGAGCGACGCACCAAAAAACGTTACACAGCTACACCAAGGATGAACCAGCCACACAGACGAGCGACGCACCAAAAAAAAATGTTACACACACTCTGTATCAAATATTGATGAGCCGCGCATTATAGAAAGTGAGATGAGCAATGCAATAAAAAGTGTCATACACACACTTAAGAGTAGTAGCCGATGAGTTACACGTCAAACTCTCAATAGGCCCATTGCACCAAGAATGAATAAGCCGAGTTTGTTCATATATATTATAAGTAAAAATTTCAATAATAATTGTACTGCACCATAAAAAATCCTTCAGATATTCTGGGCATTTCTGGGGATAATCTGGGGATAAAGGAGACGCTAACCGATTTTGAGATCTTGTGTAGCAGCGTTGGGCAGATTTTGGGATATTCTGGGATTCGCTTGGGTCGCAAGCACAGCCTGTGTTACCCATATGTTGGGATTTCGCTATTATCCCAGAAGATCCCAACATCCCCGAAATCGCCCAGGCGGATTTTTTACGGTGTGCTGATATAATTTATACTTTAGTTGATGGTGCATGAGAGAATAAATGAAAAAAAAAAGTAAGATATGTAAAAGAAAAAAGTAAATATGTAAAAAGTAATACTAGTATATACATAAGGAAGTATATGCAGAGTACAATTTTCAGGATTCAAACATGTAAGTTCCATATGTACTACTTGTAACGAGGACCTCGATAGCAGTCAACTCATCTATATTTCTATCCTGTTGTATCAGTCGCATGATCACCTCCGAGACAAGTATGTTGATTATATATGTGTGTGGCTGGCGTGGAGATGCTGCAGAGTCTGACAAAATCGTCAGCCTTGGTGACACTAGCATTGAAGTAAGAATCTCCATGATTTCTTCTTTTCCTTTCGGTCCATAATAGCCATGCTACAAAAGTCATATAATATTCAGATTGTTAATATCATCATATAGTCACCGAGCTCATACTATATAATATACTAACCGGATATGCATTCAAAGTTTCTAAAAACGAAGAGAAGGCCTCTGCCTGCGTTTTTGTGGAAAACCAAGACATCATGCCGAAGTCAATAATCTTGAATATACTCCGAGTTTCGCCTTTAATAATCTTGGTTATATCCGGAAGTAATTTAGTAACGCGATCTTCAACTTGTTCCCAATTGATAGTAGCTGGATAGTTGTGTTTTTTCCCATTGGTTTGTATACCAACTCTCTTCTGTGGATCCTGCAGAATCTCTGTCGTTCCTTTTCACTAATAGGGCGATCCCGGAATATGTCCTGCATGGCCATCTTTAAAAATACACCTTCTAAAGGCCTCTTTTTGAGATTTATGTTCCTTTGGTTCCTGATGCGCAGTGCTTCCCATTGTAGCTCCTGGAATTTCTTGTTGAGAGCATCCAACTTGTCTAGTTCCCTTTGAATTACTTCTGGTATTAAGTAATTTACCACCGAGGCATTATGGTCATATAATGGCTCCTTGCAAAATGGACATCGCCATTTATCTACAGATTGGATTCAAGTACATCAGGTTTACTGGTTCTGGAAAGTATGTAATATGCTTTTCAGTTAATTACCTTCCACTGGGCAACAAGGCATATATCAAGTACTTGATATATGCATAAAAATGCTTGATATATGCTTTGATATACGTATATCAAGTACTTGCGATATGCAGCAAAAAAAGTACTTCCTTGCCGTATATCAAGTACTTGATATATGGACCTGGGTGCCTACTAAAAACGGGAGCTTTAGCGTGCATAAAGCTAACAGCACTTTGCATAATGCAAGTAACTGCCTTCTGCGCATATGTACGAAATTTTCCACATGACGTTTGAAACTATAATGTACATACATCGCATTACATACTTTTATCGTGCATGGTGGGTCATATACTGATTGGTGGATTATTCAACGCGTATTTTTATAGCAACCGTAAAATCGTATAGAGATTGGTGGTAACGAATTCAATTTTATTCATTGCAATTTAAAAAAGCTATAATCTATGCTATATATATGAAAGGGTCTAAAGCAGCTATGCTAGATGAAAGCAGAGAATGGTATAGTGGCTAAAAGTGAAAAGAAGCTAGCAATGATAAAATGAGAAGCCCAACAGTCGTCATAAAGACCGCTCATGGCAGCATATAACAGGAAAAGCTCTACATGCTTGTGTAAGAACCGCAAGTGATGAAAGAAAGTACCTTCAGTAAAATAATACGCCATCTGAAAAGTGCAATTGGAAGTTGTTTCAGATTGGGTTGGAAATGAACAACAGGCGTAGTGAGATGCCTGAATGTCCGCTATGGAAGGAGCAATGAGTTAGCAAAAGAGACTTTGAAAGAGCGTTAGGAAAACATTACGTACTTTCATATCGGCAAATCGCGCACGGCTTAATACATTTTCGTTAGTAAAAGTAACGTGGCCAGTTTTCATATAGCATACCTGATGACGATAAAGGGTACAGCCTTGGGAATAGATTTGTTAGTGAAGAAGAACTGGCAGCAGTGAATTGTTACCTGAGCTTTTGAAAGGGCCAGTGGAAGATTGAAAAAAGTGAAAGAAAACGGAAAAAGAAGCGGCAATAACAGTTTGCAGCAGAAACCAGAATATATGTGTAACTATGCATCCGCTGGAAATAAAAGGCCCTACCGCACCTGATGCCTTCACTTCTTTATCCACCTATTGTATCCAAGCCAAACGTAAGTTTATCAGTAGTTTTGCGTGTGTTAGCTGTTTACAAGTGGTACTATAGATGCCTCGCTCTTCTGCTCCAACCACTCACCCTACCACCACCCGTGAAACGCCCACCACCACCCAATTCGTCCGCCCTGCTACGGATGAAGAGCGTTCTCAGGAGCGCCTTCGCCGAGTAGAGGCGGAAAATGCCGAACAGGAGCGTTTGCAGCTTCAGGACCGCGTCTGGCAGTTGGAGGCGCGAAATCTCGCTCTGGAACGGCGAGTGGATTCGATGGGCGACGCGCTTGCTCGACAGTCCGTATTGCTTACCACCGGCACTGTTGTCCCGTCTGGCGCTGTTGTCCTGCCTGGTGCCGCTGTTCCGCCTGCCTTTGCTGTCCCGTCCGGTGGTGCTGCAGTACCTGGATCTGAATTGCTGTGGCTGGACGATTCGAAAGTCTCCATAAGAAACTGTTAGACTTTATAATAAGTGTGAATAGTAACTTACTGGAGAATAGAAACTAATACGGGAGTATCACGATGAGACTTTGCCAGCGGACCAGCAGTTTAGGTTCCTTGCTGAGCCCTTCTCATCTCCTCATAACAAGGAGGTGAGAAGAAAGCTCACAAAGTATATCGAAGACTTGGCGAATGTCCGGATAACCCCGGCAGCGCTGAAGTCGAAGATCTGCAGTTTCCATGGCAATAGGTGTACCAGGCTGTGTGGTATCGCTCAATTGGAAAGCTTCAAATGACGAGACCAAAAATAAGATAATGTTTTATTGAAGAGAACTACTCTCTATTTATAATGATGATGAGTCGGGACGGAGAAGGTGAATGCTTTTCTATCAGAGCCGAATCCGTGTTATCGCCGTAATCCCTAATGACCATACTGCCTTATTACGAAGGAGCGGATAATCATGCAGAGACTGAGTTAACGTGAATGGTCCTTCTTGAAGTCTGAACCCAGATCAAGGTCTCACTGGCACACAAGCCAGTGAACAGGCCAATAGATAACTGTGCGGTTGTTGATGTCGAAATAAAGGAACGGATGTAACAAAGGCTGAGATGGAAAGGTCTGTAGACAATGGATGACTGGTATGTCAGGATACGACAGGCTGCGTACAACTGAGGAGAAGGCTGCACGTAAACGACGGTCAGATCGTCGGGCGAATCGCAAGAAGGCCGTAAGAGTTTTGTGAATGAGTATATAGAAATGGTGTTTTGATTGAAGTACTTAGAATTCTGAACGTCGTTTACGTGAGTACCGGAAGCATGCTGCCGAGCTTTCGGCATATCCGAACGCCGAAGTTCTTCTGGCGCGTGTTGACTGCATGTCTGATGAAGAAACAGACATCGACCAGCCCACCACCGGCACAAAGTATGTGACCGCAAAGGTGCCCAAGTGGCGTAATCGTCAGGTGAATTTGTCTTTTTAAATTTCATTATATCCCTTGCTTATTCAGCTGCAGGCAACGGATCTTATACGAACACTTGACAGATATCGTCCTTCAAAGGATTCACATCCTGGCCAACTGGAGCGACGATATATCGATGTCGATGTTCCCATGCCTGATGATGCGCGCACAGCGTTGATGGACTGGATAGTTCATGAATAAACAACCCCCCAATGGGGGAACCTTTTCTGTAGGGTAAAAAAATATTGAGGCACTATTTTATTTTTT
>JALLLT010000177.1:0-10879 GCA_025266875.1 Fennellomyces sp. T-0311
TTTTTTATGGACTAGATGAAATGCATCTTTATGGATGTAATATCGGCCCATTGCTGTGGAGTATGGTCACTAACCCTATACTTCATGCCCCATACCTACTTACAAAAGCCCAGCAAATGTCGGTAAGCACTGCGATCAAAAACTCGATGTTATACTGGCCTGGAACTTTCGATGGAAAAGTGACGGATGTCCTATCTCGGACCAAGGACGTACGTGTAGTAGATTATATCGACTCGCTTCTTTACGTCATCCCCACAATTGTCATTGAGCAACTGGAACGCGCAGCATGTCCTACGGAAGCTGCGAATGCTCTTACGCAGCTCGCGAAAGCATGCTCAATCTCTCTTTCATGGCAGCAGACAGAGCAATCGATCAACAATATCGAGGAGTAAGGCTTTCTGTTGTATCCAACATGAACATAATCACTGATCAGTATCTTGGAACGGTTATCTCTCACTTTCCTTTTTGGTAAAACTCACTCATGCAGACATATCTTCCATATCCGGCATATTGTCATAGACGTTATCATGAACGCGTGTCAACAGCTATCACTTAGCTTATCGTTATCCGTTATGGACCAGCTCCATAACGATAGACATCACTCGTTTCTCAATAACATCCCAACATGACATACGTAATGGATATACAGGTATAATCATGATATGACCTTGGATAACATCGGCAATAGGAAGTCCCATCCATGATAAGCATTTAATATAAATAGAGCGAACTCTTCATCAATAAACTACAGTTTTCTGAGTCTCGTTGACTTCTATTGTCCCTTT
The DNA here is from genome assembly GCA_025266875.1 of Fennellomyces sp. T-0311. Lineage (NCBI taxonomy): Eukaryota > Fungi > Mucoromycota > Mucoromycetes > Mucorales > Lichtheimiaceae > Fennellomyces > Fennellomyces sp. T-0311. Next base: position 786 of record JALLLT010000177.1, read on the forward strand.
TCGATACTCGCTACTTCGCTCTTATCTCATTTTTTCAACGTTACTTCGTTACCTGTTATTACCTTACCTTATCATGTCTCAACAATCGAACGTTACTACTCCTGTTGGTTCCGCTCAAGATTCTCCTGCTGGTTCTCCTGCTGGTTCCGTAGCTAGCACACCAATCCAAGTAATGACGCCTCCTAGTCCTACGCCTGAAATCTCCATTCCCAATGGTCAAGAAGACATGGTGATGTCTGAAGTCCGTTCCCTTGGTTCTGCTCCTCCTGCTGTTGGCTCCGTTCAAGATCCAATGCATCGATCCATGTTAGGTTCAGATGGACATGCAGGTTCTGCCGTTTCGATGTCACCTCTAGAGGTTTCGCATTTGGCAATCCAAAGAGCGACTGAGAACATGTCTTTGTTGGGTAGAAGACTGGCACAAGAACAATTGGCTGAGAATGAGTTCAACACCGTGCTTGCACAGTATGAGCTTGCATCCCGTGGCTTGAATGCTTTGATGTCAGGTCATCAACAGATTCTGCAATCGCAGTCATCTTCCGCTTCCGTCTCTGTCGAACGTCCTTCAAGTACCTCGCGTAGCTCGATTGTACCAGCCGATTTGCCGCTTCTGCAGTGGACAGGCAACGTCTTTGATAAGTCGAGAACTACGTTTTCGTCTGTACAAGAATGCCTTGATCGGTTTGAAGACATCGTAGAGTCATACTCTCAAGATTTGGATTCCTCGTGGTGCCGTTTGCTTCCGCGCATGCTATCTCCTGATCAACGCTCCTGGTTTGTGGATCACTTGAAACCACATGAACACCTCCCCTGGGCCTTTGCCAAGAAGACCATCATTAGCAAGTATGGTATCCAAGATGCCGAGCGCCAAGCCCAAGCAACCCAAGCCTTATTCAACTTGCGGATGAACCGGGATGAGTCGGTAGAACGGTACACTGACCGTTTTCACAAGATTCGTCGTGAAGCTGGCCTCGAGGATAGCCGCGTAGTGGCCGCGTTGTTTGTCAACTCTTTGTTGCCAGAGTTGTCCCAGCACGTCAGTTTGGGTTAAGCCCATTTGCCCGCTGACAGGCGCGAGTCCACTGATCAAGCCGCGAATTTGGCGCGCACATTATATAGCAAGGTGGTGCTATCAAGACACGATCCGCGCGTAGCAGCTTTAGAAGCCTCCGTGAACTTGGCAAGTTCGTCGTCGTCTGCTGGTGGTTCTGGTTTGTCTGGTGCTGGTGGCTCCCCCAAAGCCAAGGACAAGAAAAAGGCTGCCGATAGCAAGTTTTGCCGCATTCATGGCAAGGGAAAGCATTCAACCGATGAGTGCAGGCAAGTTGTGTCTCTCAGGACGAATGGCACTTCTGGTGGTAAAGTGTTAAAGCATTCGGGTTCGTCGTCATCGTCTTCGGTGTCGTCTTCTGGCAGTGCATCGTCTTCTGGCAAAAAGTGCTATAAGTGCTCAATGCCTTGGTCTCGAGGACATACGTGTTCACCTGTGAACCACATGGCCATACGATCAGCGACTCGTACTTTGTCAGAAATAGTCAACACACCCCCAGTCACGCCGACTTCTCGTCGCACAACTGCTGCTCCCACGCCTCCTACTGGTTCAGGTACCCCGGTATCTACCGATCCCTCTTCGTTGCCTCCAACTGCTGTTGCCACAGCAACGGATACTTCGACCGCGCCTCCATCCGAGGACATTGATATGACTGAGCTTGAGGATGCCCTCAACGATGCCTGTTCTGATTGTAAGTCATCACGCGATTTTACTCGTCGTACATACCGGAACACTAAAGCTTTTTATACTTGTGTTACTATACAGAAAAGGAATTGCTTTGCTTTCGTGGACTGTGGCGCCACATTCAGCGCGATTACACCTTCTTTCTGCTCTCTCTTGGGTCTTTCTGTGGTTCCTGCAACAGGGAAGATTGGCATGGCTGCTCCCGGTCTCGGGATAGAAAGAGTTGGCACAACACAAATAAAGCTTGAACACAATGGATACATTGCTGATGCACATACTTTTGAAGTGATGGATATTAACGCTGACGCTGACATTTCAATTGGCGCTGATCTTATGACGTCTATTGGGATATATATGAAAGGCTTAGCTCATTGCTGGCACAAGTCTTCTCGTCCGTTACTGCCTCCACCCGTTACTTTACTCAAAGCTAATGATGCACCTGCTGGAACACCAGAAGAACATTCTCAGTTTCTTGCAGCAATTCAACCATTACTTGACGAAAATGCGAACATTCCTGCTGACTCATACTGTCCTATTCCTGAGGCAGTTGTTGAGCTTCACACACCTGAAGGAAAAGTCGTAAACCGTCGCCAATACCGGCTGCCTAACAACATTATACCAGCACTTCGTGAGCACATACAGAAATGGCTTGACGATGGTGTAATTCAAAAGGCTCCGCCTGGTTGTACATGGAATTCACCATTCACGTTTACACCGAAGCGCGATTCGGCTGGAAACATCAAGGGAATTCGTCCATGTCTTGACATACGTGGGGTCAATGCCTCGCTAACGAATGACGATAAGTACCCTTTGCCGCTTATCAAGGATATATACAGAAAGATTGGCAATGCTCCATACTTATCAGTATTGGATGTACAAGCCGCATTTCACTCACTGTTAATCCGAGAAGATCACAGGCATAAAACATGCTTCACCTTTGACGATAAACAATACTGCTTCGTACGATCACCTTTTGGAATCAAACACGTTAGCTCAGTATGGATGAGAGTCCTACATACTGTCACGGATGGTCTTGAAGGAGTTGTTTCCTATGCGGATGACATTGTCTGTTGGGGAAATACGTATGAACAACATTTGGAAAGAGTCCAGAAGCTTATACGTCGATTGACTGAATTCAACCTACGAATCAACATTGACAAAGCACAGTTCCATCAAAGATGTGTCAATTTACTTGAGTATTGTATCCAGGATGGCATGATTGCTCCTGATCCGAGGAAAGTATCCAACGTGATGGAATGGGAACAGCCCAAAACAGGCCGTGATGTTATGTCATTCCTTGGTCTAGCTGGATTTTTCCGAGAGCATATTCTGAATTTTGCTCGTCTTACTGCTCCATTGAATGCGTTACGAACCGCTGGCGCTTTGGATAACCTTTGGACAGAAGAACATACAACTGCATTCAACAATGTGAAACTCGCTTTACAGTCTGCGCCTGTTCTTAGCCAACCAGTGGAAGGTCTACCATACTACCTTGCTACTGATGCATCCCAATACGCGATTGGTTGTTGCCTTTACCAGATTGTGGACAATACATACCGTTACATTGGTTTCATGGCACGTTCTTTGAACAAAGCAGAACAAGCATACAGTACTACAAAAAGAGAGCTACTTTGCATATGTTACGGTTTAGTGAAGTTCCATCAGTTCACGTGGCAGCAAAAGCTTACAGTGATGTGTGATCACAAAAGTTTGCAATATCTCCATACACAACCGATTGCTTCACCGATGATGATCAACTGGATGGATATCATTTGCGGTTATGACTTTGACGTCGTGCATATACCTGGCATTCGCAATATTCTGCCAGATGCTCTTAGCCGTCTCTTCCCGTCAAACGCGCTGGAAGGGGGTAATAATCGAGATAATCAGCATGATCACGCGCGTTCTCCTTATTTGGGCGATCTCATCTCGTCACGGAAAAGAAAGAATTTCGGTACTTCTTCTTCCAACTCTACTCATGCTCAACGCGCTGCTGACATTGTCGACTATATCACTCCACCAGAGGAAGCACGTAGTAACTTACTGCTACAAGCACATCTCAATGGACACTTTGGTACTGACGCCATCGTACACGAGTTGCATAGCCAAGGTTTTCACTGGAAAAACATCAAGCAAGACGCACTCAACACGGTAGCCAAATGCCCTGAATGTCAAATGTTCAATATTGGCAAACACGGATACTCACCTTTGCGACGTATTACCGCTGACAACGTTGGAGATCACTGGGCAATAGACCTAGCTGAAATGTCCATGACAACGTCACAGGGTAACAACTACATACTCGTAATGGTCGATATCTTCTCACGTTTCTGCATTTTGCGTGCAATTCCAGATAAATCGGCACTGACCATTGCAAAACAACTCGTCGACGTATTCAACCTTGTTCGATGGCCTAAAGTTCTGCAATCGGACAATGGTACCGAGTTTGTGAATGAACTTGTGCGTCTAGTGGTCGAACACTCCGGAATCGATCGTCGTTTGGCCACACCATATCATCCTCGCGCAAATGGGGTTGCCGAGAAATGGGTACACACGACAAAGTCTGTAATCGTCAAGAGGTTGCAAGGGAGAAAGATGGATTGGGACCTGTTCCTTTCCAGTGCACAACTGAGCATCAACAGCAAGCATGCCAAGCTGCACGGATCTCGACCATTCTCACTGATGTTTGCAAGACAGCCGAACTTTTGGCAAGATTATACCGGAACCGACTCTGGGGACATGAAAGCTGCTCACACTTCTGATCGTAGATTGGAAGAGATGGAGAAGGTAGTGATACCGGCCATAGCTGAGCGCGTCAAAGCCCTACACGATGCTCAAGAACAAACCAAACAAGTTTCCAAAAATTCACGTAATCATGTGACCTAAATTTCAAACCCCGGAGGGTAAAAACACGACATTTTGCTTTTGTAAGCCACTTTTATTAGTGTACCTTGTCCCATGGAAGAAATCAACGTACAATACTGCTCAGGATGCAGAAAATATCGCTCGATTTCCGATTTTACGGGTAGAAAGCGTCTTTTAAAGACGTGCATTACGTGTCGCTGCAGACAAAGCAACGTAGGACGCCCTATTTCTGTCAGGAACTTCTCTTTCGGTGAAGTTCTCGAGTTGATTCCCTCACGTGCAGCCGTAGTCGCAGCTGCTGGCGGCAGTGGTACATCGTAATGCATTGCGTTAGAGCATGATTCTCAATAGATATTTTAGGTGAAGTTGCCGACATTTGCTATTCTTTCGAAGGTGACGTGGTACTTGACGCGCAACTAAGCCAGTTTACCGATGACCACGCACTCGTCTACTATTTGAAGTCTCGAATTGAAGGATGCGACGGTTATGAGTACTATCTCAAGACACTGACGGATCCGGAGTTGAAACACTCGATTTCCTTCGAATGCGTCTGCTGTCAGGATGTTGGTGTTCAGCGGCAAGCACCAGGTGAAGATCGGGTTCGGCTCCATTCTCGGATGCCGACTTATGTTTGCGAAGGGGAGATATCCGGGTTTATTGATCGACGTAATGGATTTATTCATTTAAAAATCGATCACTCAATTGGCCACCCCCCGAAACCACCAAGTACTCGCGTCCCGATGCCACTTGCTGTCCGGGAGTTCATTGAGCAGAATGCTTTTGAGGCAACTGCTACGGCGTTATATCGTCGTATGGTCGAACAGTTTCCACGAGAAAGAGGCACTGTGACCCAAGCACAGGTATAGTTGATTATTTTGATTGTGACATTGATACGATGACAGTGAATTAGGTGTATGCAACATGGGCACGAACCACCCATGCTCGGTATAGGCTCCACGACAACCAGATCGCCTCAGCCGTCATGCATATCGAACGTGCATCTTCACTCGGTATCAGAAAGGTATGTGTAATAAAACCGTATGTGCATAACCGTAGCTCTTCATGCAGTGATCACTATGCGACATTAGCGGCAGATGCGATTCATATACATTTATATTTACAATAAATAAATAAAACAGATATTTCACAGAACCAATTTTACTGATGGGTACACTGGAATCGGCTTTGTGACTGAGCTGTTCGATATTGCATGTGCTCATGCCTTGACGCAAGAGTTTCACATCGACTCGACCTACAAAACAAACCGGCTCGGCTTTGAGCTGTTCGGTATTGTGGCCAGTATTAATGGCTGTGGTTTCCCTATTGCATATTTGCTTTTAGGCGTGGACGAGCGAAATGTGCGACAGAATAGGCGGATGTCTTCCAGAATGGAGTACATAAAGTATTTCCTCCGCAATCTGGCTCGTGAAGGCTTCACGCCAACGTACATGTTCACCGACAAAGATGCTGGGCAGCTTAGAGCAATTGAAGACGTATTTGGTCGTAGTGTAGTGCGTCTATGTCTATGGCATATCATGCATTACATTGACTTGCGTTTGAAACAGCCCAAGATTCAAGATCCACAGTATGATCCCCGTTTGGTACGCGAGGAATTCCCATTCGTGTCGCGACGTTTCCTTCCGGATGATGATCGTGATGGATATCTTTGCCCTCAAAAATTCCTTCGCGATCAAATCGCAAATCTGATGCGTACGCATTATAATATGCATCCAGACATCCCACTTCCTGGTCGTATGTTACACTTATATTTATGTATGCATAACCAGTTAATGTTGTTTTCTTAGTTGGATATCTATCGCCTGACGAAATCCACCAGCTTGCCGCAAAGGAGATGTATGAATACTGCAAGGATAATCACCTTCCCGATGTGTGGGCATACATGTTTTATAGATGGTATACGGAAGACATGTGGCAGAAATGGGCCAGAAGCACCCGCCCAGGTATCCCAAGGGCTAAAACAACCATGATGATTGAGGCCCAATGGAAGGTTCTAAAACGGGATTTTCTTCTGAATTATCCCCATCCCAGGCTTGATATGTTGGTTTGGATCATAATCCATCAACGTCTTCCTCTCTGTATGGCTAAGTTCGAGCTCAAGATCGTTAATCGACGCGAGCCTTTAGATTGGGAAGGCGAGTTCGTTTCTGAATGGGGGACACTTAAGGAAACGCATATTGTCGACGGAGAACATCCTGATGCAGATCGCCTCTACCTGCCGTCGTTGGAAAAGTGGACGTGTGGTTGTCCGTACTTTGCCGAAAACAATTTCATGCTTTGTAAGCATCTTGTTAAACGATGTAACGATAGGAGAGGATCGTCACTTCCTTTTGCTGCACGCGATTTTTTCATCTGCCGTCAAGATGTGATTCCTTATGTGCAACTCATAGTATGTTCTTGTATAGGGTCAATACGTAAGGCTTAGTTTCTAATGATAGCATAATTTCTAGGATGGAATCTCTCCATACACACTGATCGTGTATCCTCCACAACGACCTCAGCTAGAAAACCAACCTACTGATACGTCTACCGAGAATCCAATAGTCGTAGACGCTACTGATGCTTTTAATGAAGGTAATGTAGTAGTGCATGGATGTGTATATACGATAAATATACATGTAACTTATATATACATATATATATAATTACGCTTTATAGACGCTGCTACACCAGATGATCCCATTGGCAGCATTACTACTTACCACGAAGAGGAAGTGACAGCTGCGCCTTTGGTGATCGTTCTGGAAGACAGTGACGAAGAGCATCACGAGATATCTGATGTAGGAGAGACCAGGGAAAGTGGTGACGTGTGGAACGAACTGGGCACGATGGAGGAGCGTATTCGTCAGCTCCATCAGCAACAGCAACAAATACGCCAACAGATACAACAAGAAGCCGATCGGTATCGGAGCCTACTACCAGCTGGGCAGATCAGAGCATTTAATGATGCTTTTGATAATAACGATATCGAAGGTTATATGGCCGCTGTTGGCACATACCGTCGTGCTCGTAGAAGACAAAGGACATGGAGCGATGACAACCCGTATACACGCTATTACCTTTAAGATTTTTGTTTTTTTTCTTTTCTTTTTTTGTCCCGTATCAGATCTATATTGGCTTTACTCTTTCTTTTTCTATTTCATATTTTTTATCACAACATAGACTTCTTTGAACCATCATATATATATTTAAGTTATACTTCCATTCTCGGCTAATTCATACGGGTGCATACGGTATTACAAGCATCGCAAAAAGGTAAATTAACACTGTAAGTTATCTCGTATCCTTTCGAGGATGAAATAAACAACATACACCGTCATGATAGTATCTGCTAAAGAAAACTTTCAAATTCTAGTAACGAAAAAGCAGAATTTGAGAAAAATGTCATGTTTTACCTTGCGGGGTTTGAAATGTAGGTCACATGATTACGTGAATTTTTGGAAACTTGTAGGGTTCGTATGCTCAAGACGAGAAATTCAACAAGAACAATCGCATTCTTCCTGAATTTCCAGTTGGTAGTAAGGTCATGATTATGAATGTTAACCAGAAGTCCAAGACGGATGCCCGTTATGAAGGTCCTTACACCGTGCATGGCAGACGATCTGGAAAAAGCGGACCTTATGTTCTCACTGATGAGACAGGGGCGCTGTTGGCGCGGGATATTCCACCTTCCCACATCAAACTGATCTCACAAAACACTGTCGCATCTGGCGAAGACTTTTACGAGATTCAAAGTATTGTGGATCATGAGGGTCGAAATGGTAATTACAAGTACCGGGTTCGCTGGAAAGGCTACACAGCCAAGGATGACACATGGGAACCTCCAGAGCACTTCAACGACCGTACGCTGATTGAGAAATATTGGCAGCGTCGTCAACCCGACCAGCAGAAACGCAAACGAGCAGCTAATCCAACACGCCGCTCTACTCGTTCTACGAAACGAAGACGTACTTAGGTTGTCTTTTCTCAAGCACTTTTCTCCCACGGGGTTTTCACTGAGTTTTTCAAGACTACACCTATACCACAAGTACTTTATATCAGCTTATCTTACCGGTTGATCCAACCTGGAAGGGGGTAATGTTGTATCCAACATGAACATAATCACTGATCAGTATCTCGGAACGGTTATCTCTCACTTTCCTTTTTGGTAAAACTCACTAATGCAGACATATCTTCCATATCCGGCATATTGTCATAGACGTTATCATGAACGCGTGTCAACAGCTATCACTTAGCTTATCGTTGTCCGTCATGGACCGGCTCCATAACGATAGACATCACTCGTTTCTCAATAACACCCCAACATGACATACGTAATGGATATACAGGTATAATCATGATATGACCTTGGATAACATCGGTAATAGGAAGTCCCATCCATGATAAGCATTTAATATAAATAGAGCGAACTCTTCATCAATAAACTACAGTTTTCTGAGTCTCGTTGACTTCTATTATCCCTTTTCGATACTCGCTACTTCGCTCTTATCTCACTTTCATGTGATAATCTGAAGATATACTTAGAGCATCCTCAACGGTCCGTGTAAGTCCGCTGTTAAGTTAATTTTACAACTATTTTTTACAACATCCTCGTGCAACGGTTCGTGTAAGTTGGCATTGTAAAGTTAAATGGTTCAACTTTTTGGCCAAAAAATTGTAAATTTAACACCCAAGCTGTCGCGCGTAAAATAAACCCTTTGTTTACTTTATCAACAAAATGAGCACCCCCAACACCCCCACCTCCTCCACTGCCACTGTCACGGACGTCCCAGACCAAGTCCCTGAAGTGCGCACAGACGCTACTGCCAATGACGAAGTCAATGGCAATGCCAATGCCAATGCCAATGTCAAAGACAATGGCAAAAATAAGACAAAAAGACCTCGCAGTAAAAACTTTTCCAGGGAGGAAGACATCAATCTTGTCAATGCGTGGCTCACGACTTCGATGGACTCGGTGGTTGGAACCAACAGAACGCGTGTCAGTCTGTGGGACCTCATCTATGAGAAATTCGTGCAGAACGGAAACCCCAACAATCGTGGCGTCGACAAGCTTACAACCCGTTGGAATCTTATCTCCAGATGTTGCTCGTACTACTCTACTTGCATCGCGAAAGTGGAGAACAAGTATGGGTTAAGTGGTTCAAACCTTACTGACAAGGTAAAATATCTGCTCTAAAGTGTGTGCTAGTACGACTTACTTTTCAAAAGCAAGCTGAAATCGATGCTGAATACGCCGCAGATCTCCCTACTGGCAGCTCTGAGGTATTCAGCTTGCATCACTGTTGGAGCATCCTGAAGGAGCACAACAAGTGGTTGGTGTACCACAAGGAGTTGAAAAACAAACTGGTGGATCCATCGACGGACAAGAAGCGACCCCTTGGCAACAAGCAGGCGAAAAAGGCCGCTCAGTCGACCAAGAAGCAACGTCTTGGTGACGAAGAAGGTGATGACGACCTTCTCGAAGAGGTCAGGCCAA
>JALLLT010000178.1:0-10860 GCA_025266875.1 Fennellomyces sp. T-0311
CCACATTGAGGCTAGAATTGCTTTACTGACCGCAGATTGTTGTGCTTTACTGAGAAGGTATGGTGACTGTAGAACTGGATTGCTGAACATTGCCCAAAGTTGGAGACTGACGTTGCATCCAAACAAGTGCATCTCATCAAGGCTGAAAAAGAACGGTCCACTAAATGATCGTAATTTCGCAAAAGGAGATGGTGAAGTTAGATTATGCACCTATTTAAGAGTTACGATGCGTTAGCAGCTTATACTCATAACAGAGGAAAAGAGTCTTACAGTATCCCCAAGGCAATAGTTACTTTTTGTTCTAAGAGTTGGAAGATCTTCAGATCTGGGATAATAGCAACTGTATTCCTTTTTTGTCAGAAGTACCATTCGCATAACGACCTAGCGATGCGGCACTCTCGCTACGTTCTGATTCAATAACACATATCCGACAACCGAATATCGACATGTGTCCACCATGATGAGCGAGCGCTGCAACGCCAGGAATATCACCAGTCGCGAGGATCAAATGCGCCTTGAACGTTCTGGTCACCTCATCGTCACATAAGACACCCATACCTTCCCTTTCAAGTTGTGATAGCTCAGTCAGCAATGGCTGTAGAAACGAGTCCAAGTTGCCATCTTTGGAGGTTGCTGGTATAAGACAGATTTGGATCATGTTTTTGTCTTTATATCTGCATTAGCATATTTAATAAGTGTCTGTTGTGACACAAAAATCAATGTAGATATACCAGTCATGAGGATTAATATTAAGGATAACCAGATGTACAATCGTCATGGAAGCTGTACTATGAATGAAGGGTTGAAAACCATCAACATATAGCATCAGTCCAATGTCATAGGGCCCCCACGATTTTGTAAACTCCAAGTCATAGCCGTCGAATATATCGGAAAGGACATCAATGTCAGTTGAACGTAGCTCTGATGCTGGTTGTATCATCTTTCTTGTCTCAGTATGCCACATCATTGTTGCCAGCTGATCGGATAAAAGAAGGTACTGCATTGTCGCATATGCGTCTTCTCACATGTCTTGGTTACGATATCGCGGCAGTTCACATTTCGAATTTGGACAACAAAGGATATCGTCGTTCATGAAGAGATGGCATCCATTGCGACATACATCATAGGTACGTTTAGAAACAGGGTAGAGGGTCGTGAGCAGCTTTTCTGTCAAATAGGGTGATAGCACATATACAAAGTCCTGGCATGCATCGTTAAAATCAACTAACGAAGATCCGCAATAATTAGTGCTGCTGTAAATATATTGCTCTATATGTGTTGTCTCACTATTCGGAGAGCCGCAAGTAATTGCGTTGTTTGCAAATACAACTAGCCGTTCATGTGCTTTAGGAAAGTTGAACTCCTCGACGATATTCAATAGCTCTAAGCTAAGCAACTCTGAAGATGTCAGCTGTGGTACTCTGCGGGCTGTGAATACTTTTCAAGTAATTTTTTTAATGCGTCCTCTCCGGTGGGCTCAGGCGCGTTAGTTGTGTCGCTTAAAGGTGCAGAGATATTTTCATAGGTGCTGCCAGTTTCGTCGCCGTCGTCTTCAGATGGACAAATAAATGTAAGAGGATCGTCAAGATCTTCGAAATAGTCGGCATAGTCAAAATTGTCATTGAAAAAGTCCCCAGCCAACGATCGAGATGTACTTTCATCTGCTGTACCATGATTGTGTTGAGAAAATTCTTCTGATTGAACTGTTTCCAATCGCAGTAACTGGTTTTCATTACTAACTGAGGTCGTGTTTCTTGGTAGTGGGGCCACAGAGTCGAATCGAGGCCGCTTGTGTGTTTGCTCTGCTGCTACAGCTTTCATATGCGTATTTTTGAAACATTCAATCTCATGCCTCTTGATTACACTTCGTGTGAATGTTCCTGGGCAATAACGACACTTGACCATTTTTCAAAGAGTAAAAAGGCGTAAACCACTCTAGTTTCTTCGGTGATGCATAACGCGCAAGCGCAGGAGCGAAGTGACTTGCAAAACCGAGTTGCTTTTTAGTTACGTCAGCTCTTCCCACAATGCCACCCAAGGAAAGATCTACAACAAGCAACCCAAAAAAAAAGTGTCGAAAACTAGTTCAAATGTACAAGCACAAATCACAGAACTCCAGTGTCAAGTCAGAGAGCTCACCCAGAACTTGGAGATCACGTACGGTGTGATTCAATGTATGGAAAATGCAATCAGTAAATTGGTAACGCGAGGTGAAGATCATCATTCTCAAGTAATCGAAGCGATCGAATCGCTTGCATCTGATCTTCCAAATCGTCCTGAACCTGATGCTCCCACCGTGACAAATATGAACCCAACTCTTAAACAAGCCAAAATTATACCTGCTCCCCGGAAGTATAAAGTGATGGATGGTGAGCGACGCCCCTTCAAGTGGGCTGTTCGAAAACCCCTCATCATCAAATATGTCATCAAACACGATGATCCTGAGATGGATGAAATCGAGGCTCAAGGATTGTACTCAACCATTCTAAAAGAGCATACCACTGTCTTAGCTGCACTCATCCAGCATCTGCAGGAACGATGGAGACAATATGATGAACAGCAGGCTGACAGCCATGATGAACAACAGGTCTACAACAATGATGAACAGCAGGTTGACAGCAACAGTAACCGGCAAGTTGACAGCGACGATGAGAACACTGATGAGAATAGCAATAGGAGTAGGAGCGAAGATGAAAGACACAGTGAACAAGGGAAGGGTGATGGTGTCTCAGATCCTCTTATGATCAGCTGGAAGAAACTGCCCAAGCTAGCACGACGAATGGCTGTTGCAAGCTTTGAATCATCTGCATGTGAGAAAAGTGGGATTGACTTGTCTATATGCGAGCGCCACTGGGCTGCCAAGCATTTCTTGTCGGAAGGCTGGAACAATTTGAAGAAGAAAGGATCGAAGGAATGAAGACTAGGGAAGCGGGCTTTATCAGACAGTGATAGCAATGATCAGCAACGTCAGTCATCCAAGCGTCTTTACCAAGGAAATGAAGATGATGACAATATTCGGAATAAAGCATTGCAAATTAACCACTAGTATTATTCTAGCATGTCCTTACTATGTCCAGATCAGTATTGTGTAGTAACAAGCTGCACTAGGTAATAAAAAAAGATGGTACAAGAAATGATCGATGGATGCTAATGCTATACTAGTTTTTTTCATTAAGTGCACCAAAACTAGCGCACTTGCTTTGTATCAATAGCCAGTGATATGTTTAAATATATCGTTATGTCTTACATATCAATGTTCTATTATGAACTTTTATTATGCTTATTTAATAGCTTCCTGTTGCATGGGCTTAATTTGAATAAAGCCTAAATGACTAGAAACGCTGAATTACACTTTATTTTCGTCTTTGTATCCTGCGGTTCTTTTTGGTTTTTAATGGTTTCGGTTTTCTCACGTTTTCCTTGGTTTGGTAAATTTCGGGAAATTGTCAAAATTCACCTGAAGTTTACTAAACCGAGACTTACCTCAAACGCACCGAAGTTTACCTGATTCCTTTTTTGTTGTGTAGGGTTATGTGGGTTTCACTAAGATAGGCAAGGTTATTATGATGAACGCATGTCAAGACAGGGATGGGGCTGTAGATTGGAAAATTAAAGTAACCCGTTGTCAATAAGCAAACAAGGGTAAATGATGCATAAGCCATAATCATGTTGTGGATATGGTGCATTCCTTTTATAACCGACATAAACTTTATTTTGTTTCAATTTAATTTTGAAACCCCGCACCTACTCATGCCTGGCAATTTTTCTCTGGCTCTTCTGTCTCCACGAAAACTTCACCTCTTCTGCAGTAGAGCTCGCATCTAGACCAGTGCTATATGCTTGTATGTATCTGATGCATCAATTGTAATAGCGTTGAAATGTTACTGGGTCTGCTGCATTGTCCAGGAAGTTTGCAAGAGTTTTTTTGAAGACCACTAAAAGTGTAGACGAGCTATGCATTTCGCTGCACTGCAGCACCTTTCTATCCAGTTACATATCTCAATTTTTTTGAGGTGTGCTTTAAAACATCCACTGTTACACTTCGTGTGAACTATAGCCTTTTGATGTTTCAATTTTAAAGCCATCATGTAAAAGTAGGTCGTCAAAAAAGAAGTGTAGAAAGTGCTATATATTGTGCATTATGTATCAGTATGCAATCAGAACTGCAAGCACAAAATGCATGTCCAGCCAATGAAAAGCGTTCTCTCTGCTGCACAATACCTAATTAGATAATGTTGTATGTCTCAATTTTTTTGTTTACTTATAAAATATTGTCCTGACTGATCGCTTTTAAAATCTCATAACATTTTTTGTAAACGAAAAAGAAGAAAAGTACATGGTAATCAACATTTTACAAGGCCTTCTTTATCACTATTGCCAAGTACTTTTGCAAAAAATTGGATTTTAAAGAAGTTATGGGACTTCAAAGTAAGCTTAAATTTGTGTCGGTTATAAAAGGAATGCACCATACAACATCCGCTTTGTAGTTTGGGAACAATAGAATGTAAGTCAGTATTAGTTATTATTACAGCAACGAACTGACCAGTTGATAGATAATACTTGGAGCACACTATGAATAGGGTTCTGCATAAAATATGGATTGCTCAATCCGTTCCGTTTCGAATTGAAACAAAACGGATTTGGATTGAGCTTTTGATGATCCAGATTGAAAAAGGATCTGAAGGTGGCAGTCTGGATCGATCCGTTTAATCTGTTTTATTTTACGTGGCTAATTTGTCGTTGACTTGGTAATTACAGCATTGTTAAAAGTGTTGAAGAATATATAAGGCGAATATAACTGTGATGTAGAAGGATCAATTGGTAACAATAAAGAGTCGCTGAGACCGTAAAATAAATCTCTGTTCTGATTGTCTTTTCATATGCTAAACTAGTGCCTTATTTATACTGTTGACTACGGCACATCTTTGAAGATCCTTCTAGCATCTTCTAGTTATTGAAGGTACATTTGTCATCTAGTGATGTTTCACTGAGTGTCGCTCTTCACTCTGATTGTTTCACTTTCATATTTTATCTGATTCTTCTTTTATCCGAACTTATGTTTATCTGAATTTATCTTTATGCGAATTACCATGTCAGCTATGACAATAACATAAACGTATTCCGTTACTTTGAGTAGAGAGCAATATAAAAGAGAAGGGTTTATTAAAAAAGACGTGTGCCATCGCATAATCTGCTGTGATGCTGTAACGAGATTAACTATGGAATGGAAGGTTGAATTATAATGGCAGTAATAAGGATCGTAAACTACAGTGAAAAAGTAGAGGGCTTTCTGGCTTGCGAACAGCGTTGTTAATTAAGGGTGCTCTTATTTTGCTCCGAACAGAGAGACGAAAATGGATTCAAACTATTTCAAAGTCCTCTCCGGTCAGATCATCCAAAAAGGTGCACTGAACAGAGAGATTTTCCTTTTCTGTACATCAACCAAATAGATGAACGAATATGTGATTCTTTTCTCTTTTCCTTAAGCATTGACGCGTCCGATTGCATATAAAAGGTGCAGAGCGACGATAATGTTGATTAAAAGTTATTTTTATCTATCTCTTTGAACTTTTTATGATCTTTAACATGCGTAACAACAACACCAATGCCACCTTCAACCTTGTGATGTGGAATCCCCGTCAGGAACAGCAAGAGCAGCAGCAACAACCTCAGCCTCAGCAGCAGCAACAGCCTACAGAGGCATTACCATCGACAAGCACTTCTGCTTCCGCTGCGAGAGCACCCAATCGCAGATGGGAAGATGGTCATGTCGAAGCATTGATAGATGCTGTCAGTGCTAGATATGACACACTTATAAGCACGATCAAAACGCGAGCCAAAGGAGTCATCTGGGACCAGATCGAACAGGTGTATACCCAAACCGATCCTGTGGGCCGCTCAAAGGAAGCCTTGCAAAAGAAGTGGGGTGACTTGGTAGACATCTACCACGATGTCCGGACCGTGGTGCAAGACCAATCTGGCGAGAATGGCCCTCCTGGTCAAGAACGATGGGAATATTATGATGCCATGGATAGCATTGTCGGCAGCGATCCAGCAATTGTTCCACCGGCTACCATGGACTCCATCAGTGGCCTTGTTCGGAACAGACAACGCAACGACGAGGATGGAGTTAATGAGCGGCCAGCACAAAGACGCCGAACCACCGCGTTCCAAGAGCAGGTCCTCGAAAATGCTAACCAGCAGATGGATCGCCTGATAGCCAGTATTGGCGAGTCTTTCCGTCAGTTTGAGGAGGCCGAGGATCGTCGTGCACAAGATTTTGAGGCAGCAGGAAACCGACGCCATTCGGAGTACCTTCAGACACTGAGGGAACTTTTTGGTCGCCCTGGCAACAGTGGTGGCCCAAACAATGGAAGCACAAGCGGTACTGAAGCAGAGCAAGTCGATAATCATGATGATCAATAAATGACTTTGTTTAACTTCTACTTAACTTTTTATAATGTTTGTTTTATTTTACTACAATCTACGACTGGCTTCATACAATTCATCTCTTAATCTATCGCGTACTGTGACACCTTGCTGACGCAACGACGCAGTGTCTCCAGCACCGCGCTGGTGTCCTGAACCCATACAGAAATGTGTCCTGTGCCTTCATCTTCTTCTGTATTCAATGGAAAAAGTTCATTGAAATGAGGATCGTGCCGTTCGATGCAGATATTGTGCAATATACAGCATGCGTATATTGCCAATGTCAATCGCTCATGATCCTTAAGATAAAGGTAATGGCGCAGGAATCTCCAACGAGAAACAAGGCAACCGAAGGCTCGTTCAATAGCCATACGCATGGAAGAGTGGACGAAGTTGAACTTCTTCTTGGCAAGATCTGTTGCTGTCCGTGAATAGGGCACCATTATCGTGGGTCGTAGTGGATACGCAGAGTCTTTCAAGTACAAACAGCTTCATGTCAGTAATATTCATTAAAGCACAGAATGCTTGAAATACTAACCGGCAAGGATATATGTTCCATTTGGGCACCATTGTTCAGTTTCGTTTATTAGCTTCGTATTGAGGGAGCTATTGGCAAACGTACGTGCATCATGGGTTCGCCCTTATAGATTGATTTGAAAATACATTAGACTGAGTAATATATCGATATTATAATACGTAATTGACAATACCTGATTGACCAGCTTCTATATATGAGAATCTCCCATCAGCAGTACAAACAGCAAGTAAGTTGATGGAATAGTGCAATTTACGATCCCAGAAGCGCTGTCCATTGCTAGCAGACTTGTGAATTACAATGAGTTTGCCATCCATCGCTCCGATGGCTTCTTGTAATCTTCTGCCTGCATCGTTGGTGCTCGCCAGCCCAGTAGGTGCCGAAAATGCTTGGGCAGCTTGCTGTGCTTCTTCTGGTGTGCTTGGCCATCTGATCTGTTGCCAGTGGACGTCACAGATGGCATTTAGGAATCGCATCGTGAAGTTGTGATACGATCCTTGGCTCAAACCAAATTGCGTTTTGAACATGCGGTATCCAACATGAGTGTTTGCGAAACGCCACACCGCACAGCAGACTTGAATGTACACTGGGGTCATTCGAGGAGAGTCCGAGGCAAATGCTTCATGCGTCGACAAGGTACTGATAAGCCATTCCAAAGTTGACTTCTTCATGCGATAATGCCATCTGTAACTGTCATAGCCATCGTCGTCATTCAGGTTTGGATGCGTCAATGTCCAGAATTGCGCACCATGCATTCGGCTAACTTTTGCTGAACGAAAGTGGTGAGGTGAGCTTGCAAAAGCTGCAACAATGCTCGCATCAATAAAGCGGATAGCCTGTACTGATGGCGCAATAAGTTCAGTTAGCCGTTGCATAAATGCTGCTCGACGGCGTCTTCTTTCTGCAGCATTATTACGTCTGGGACATTGGATCAGAATTGGCGGTGGAATGCTGTTGTTGTTCATAGTAAAGAAATGTTGGTAATAAATAAAATAGTAGAAGATAGAGAGACAATGAGAAACAAGAGGCATATATTTTGTAATACTCTGATCGCGTTTTAAAGCACAGAAGAAGTGACAGTTTCCTTTTATATCGATCTGAGCGAGTCTTCGCGGTGGTATTTCCACCGAGACACTGTACACCAGGTGAGGAATCCCCTACTAGGAAGGTAGGGGATTCTTAAGAATCTTTTGTTGGGGGATAAGACGCAGCTCGTACCCCCGGTTTCCAGAGTGAAAGCTGCATGGAGAACTGCATAATTGCTTGAAAAAGATGGATGCGGTGACTTTCTGCATGTTTCTGCACCAGCATGCAGAGTGCTGTATAAGCAATTTGTAATTTTTGTGAACGATCAATTTTATTTTCAGAAATGGTGATGATGCAGCAATGTTGAAATGGAATGGAGGAGAAGTCTTTAACAAGTGGTGTTGAGTTTACAAAGGGTAGTCAATATTTCAGTACCATGAGAAACTTTAAAACTGGTGCCTTATATCGGCAATCCGACGCACATGGTGCATCAGCAAGAAAAAAGGAAGTTGGATGCGTTGTAGTATAGCGTCACGCATTGTACGAAAAGAAGTATACACGACTCTAGCACATAGTGGTATTGTGCTATTGAAATAATGATCCGTGTTCCTGTACACTTTATGTATATAGAAGAGCCTAATAAAGCCAAGACAGCAAAATGCACGGTTCATGTTGCACATGACGTTCCATAACAAATTAGTAACCGATTGTAATGCAATGCTGCCAAGGCAAACACTGCTGTGCTGAGACTTAGTCGCTATGATGGTGCCAAGACAGATCGATATGATCTTGCCAAGGTAAACGGCCATGGTGATGTAGGAACGGTGTAATGATGCTGCCAAGACGAATGACCAATGTGGCGAAGCATAATGGGATATTTTTTATTATTCGTGCATTGACGAAGACTATATAAGAAGAATGTTCGAGCAGTAGGTATGGTATCAAATCATACTTACCGTTTCTAAAATGTCAACAAGATCCTATATGTGTTACTGTGAACTTTGCCGAGGCAGAAACCCCAATGGGGCTATTGTCAACCAGCGAACATATAATGAACACCAGCGTGCCAGCGCCACCAATGCCATTGCCGCCATTGTATCGACTCGCGTTGATAATGGTATGCCTGAATTCATGCGAGTGTTGATGGCAATTTAAGTTACCTGTATTCCTTCAGATGGTGATACTACCATGATGCATAGTGAGCCTGACGACGATGATCTTGGTGAGCCTGCACCGATGGTTGTCAATGGTAGGTTCATGTAAGCTAAATACCGAAGCAAAACATTCATACCAATTTATAGAAGAACCACCGGTCCAAACATTTGACATTCGCGATCCTGGGATCAGCGATCAAAATGAAATGAACGAAGCCGTCGATGTCGAGTTCGGGCACGCAGTTGAGGATGATGAAGGTTTGTGAAATTAACGGATCTGTAGAGGAAGCAAAGTAGTGTTGACCGCAAAACGTTTAGATCAAGAAATTGTAGACGGTACCAGCCTTCAGGATCATATCCCTGATTCGCTATTGTTCGTCTTCGCTTTCCTTGTGTTGTTCTGAAGTGTTTGGTGTGGTTATGTGTGTGTGTGGACAAAGTAATTCGTGAGACTCTTTATAGGAGAGATTTATTCCGGAAAAGAGAGAGAGAAACACAAATTGAAAATAGTCTATTCTTAAGCTACCACATGTTACACCAGATACAACTCATTTGTCTCCCGATACCACTGGATACGACATGTTCCAATTGTATCACATATCCGAGAGAGCTGCTGTCATCCTCATCAGCTTCTGCGTATCCTTGATCCATTCCCAATCGAGAGATTTGTTGCCATCCGTGCCAGAAACGATCACCAGTCTGTGAAGATGGATCGGCTTCACCCGTCTTACTGAAGATCTCCGCATGTACAGTGCTTGCCCCACGTGCCATGCCATTTCCCCTTTGCCTGGCCCAGCTATGTGCACGAATGTCGACTTGTCTATTTGCGGCACACGGCTTCTGAAGCAAACATTAAGCAACCGAATCTCGCAGACACCCATTAAGCAGTATGCTTACTATCCATTGGGGAAAAGTTTGGAGCGGCTTTTCAGTCGTGAAGGCTTCGAAGACAGCATCAATGAATGGAGACGATACCAGTATCGACCGGGTGTTTTCACAGATGTATACGACGGTATGCGCTGGTGGTCGCTCCGGGATAACGATGGTCTTCCTTTTGTTGAGCACCCACGCTCGTTAATGCTTACGCTCAACATTGACTGGATCTCTCCTTTTAACTGTACTTACTCCATCGGCGCCATATATCTCATTGTCAACAATTTGCTTCGAGCCGAACGCTATAAAATCGAGAACGTGATCCTTGTCGGTGTCATACCTGGACCAAAGGAACCACACCTATGAAATGAACCATTACTTGGAGCCACTTGTCGACGATTTCCACCGGCTTCGTGATGGAATTCTGATCTCAACCCACCAAAGTCGTGATCGTGTGATGGTTCGAGCAGCATTATTCAACATTGCCTGCGACATTCCCGCCAGTCGCAAAGTCGCTGGCTTCACCAGTCATTGCAGCACGCGCGCATGCAATAAATGTACGCAAGAATTTGTTGTCTTCTCCGGTACCACGAAACTTGACTACTTCGGCCATACTCTTGGTGAATTGAGAACGAAGGAGCACAACGCACATGATGCCGAGTGCTGGGCACAGGAAACCTCATCAGCTGGGCGCTATAGAGTCGAGCGTGAAACAGGAACGCGGTATTCTCAAATCCACCAGCTTACATACTTTGATCCAGTGCGGGATACAGTTATCGATCCTATGCACAATCTCTTCCTCGGTACGGCTGAGCGAATGGTCTGCATATGGGAGAAGCCGCG
>JALLLT010000179.1:0-10836 GCA_025266875.1 Fennellomyces sp. T-0311
ATATTGTCATAGACGTTATCATGAACGCGTGTCAACAGCTATCACTTAGCTTATCGTTATCCGTTATGGACCGGCTCCATAACGATAGACATCACTCGTTTCTCAATAACACCCCAACATGACATACGTAATGGATATACAGGTATAATCATGATATGACCTTGGATAACATCGGTAATAGGAAGTCCCATCCATGATAAGCATTTAATATAAATAGAGCGAACTCTTCATCAATAAACTACAGTTTTTTCTGGGTCTCGTTGACTTCTATTGTCCCTTTTCGATACTCGCTACTTCGCTCTTATCTCATTTTTTTCAACGTTACTTCGTTACCTGTTATTACCTTACCTTATCATGTCTCAACAATCGAACGTTACTACTCCTGTTGGTTCCGCTCAAGGTTCTCCTGCTGGTTCTCCTGCTGGTTCCGTGGGTAGCACACCAATCCAAGTAATGACGCCTCCTAGTCCTACGCCTGAAATCTCCATTCCCAATGGTCAAGAAGACATGGTGATGTCTGAAGTCCGGCCCCTTGGTTCTGCTCCTCCTGCTGTTGGCTCCGCTCAAGATCCAATGCATCGATCCATGTTAGGTTCAGATGGACATGCTGGTTCTGCCGTTTCGATGTCGCCTCTAGAGGTTTCGCATTTGGCAATCCAAAGAGCGACTGAGAATATGTCTTTGTTGGGTAGAAGACTGGCACAAGAACAATTGGCTGAGAATGAGTTCAACACCGTGCTTGCACAGTATGAGCTTGCATCCCGTGGCTTGAATGCTTTGATGTCAGGTCATCAACAGATTCTGCAATCGCAGTCGCCTTCCGCTTCCGCTTCCGTCTCTGTCGAACGTCCTTCAGGTACCTCGCGTAGCTCGATTGTACCAGCCGATTTGCCGCTTCTGCAGTGGACAGGCAACATCTTTGATAAGTCGAGAACTACGTTTTCGTCCGTACAAGAATGCCTTGATCGGTTTGAAGACATCGTAGAGTCATACTCTCAAGATTTGGATTCCTCGTGGTGCCGTTTGCTTCCTCGCATGCTATCTCCCGATCAACGCTCCTGGTTTGTGGATCACTTGAAACCACATGGACACCTCCCCTGGGCCTTTGCCAAGAAGACCATCATTAGCAAGTATGGTATCCAAGATGCCGAGCGCCAAGCCCAAGCAACCCAAGCCTTATTCAACTTGCGGATGAGCCGGGATGAGTCGGTAGAACGGTACACTGACCGTTTTCACAAGATTCGTCGTGAAGCTGGCCTCGAGGATAGCCGCGTAGTGGCCGCGTTGTTTGTCAACTCTTTGTTGCCAGAGTTGTCCCAGCACGTCAGTTTGGGTCAAGCCCATTTGCCCGCTGACAGGCGCGAGTCCACCGATCAAGCCGCGAATTTGGCGCGCACATTATATAGCAAGGTGGTGCTATCAAGACACGATCCGCGCGTAGCAGCTTTAGAAGCCTCCGTGAACTTGGCAAGTTCGTCGTCGTCTGCTGGTGGGTCTGGTTCGTCTGGTGCTGGTGGCTCCCCCAAAGCCAAGGACAAGAAAAAGGCTGCCGATAGCAAGTTTTGCCGCCTTCATGGCAAGGGAAAGCATTCAACCGATGAGTGCAGGCAAGTTGCGTCTCTCAGGACGAATGGCACTTCTGGTGGTAAAGTGTCAAAGCATTCGGGTTCGTCGTCGTCGTCTTCGGTGTCGTCTTCTGGCAGTGCGTCGTCTTCTGGCAAAAAGTGCTATAAGTGCTCAATGCCTTGGTCTCGAGGACATACGTGTTCACCTGTGAACCACATGGCCATACGATCAGCGACTCGTACTTTGTCAGAAACAGACAACACACCCCCAGTCACGCCGACTTCTCGTCGCACAACTGCTGCTCCCACGCCTCCTACTGGTTCAGGTACCCCGGTATCTACCGATCCCTCTTCGTTGCCTCCAACTGCTGTTGCCACAGCAACGGATACTTCGACCGCGCCTCCATCCGAGGACATTGATATGACTGAGCTTGAGGATGCCCTCAACGATGCCTGTTCTGATTGTAAGTCATCACGCGATTTTACTCGTCGTACATACCGGAACACTAAAGCTTTTTATACTTGTGTTACTATACAGAAAAGGAATTGCTTTGCTTTCGTGGACTGTGGCGCCACATTCAGCGCGATTACACCTTCTTTCTGCTCTCTCTTGGGTCTTTCTGTGGTTCCTGCAACAGGGAAGATTGGCATGGCTGCTCCCGGTCTCGGGATAGATAGAGTTGGCACAACACAAATAAAGCTTGAACACAATGGATACATTGCTGATGCACATACTTTTGAAGTGATGGATATTAACGCTGACGCTGACATTTCAATTGGCGCTGATCTTATGACGTCTATTGGGATATATATGAAAGGCTTAGCTCATTGCTGGCACAAGTCTTCTCGTCCGTTACCGCCTCCACCCGTTACTTTACTCAAAGCTAATGATGCACCTGCTGGAACACCAGAAGAACACTCTCAGTTTCTTGCAGCAATTCAACCATTACTTGACGAAAATGCGAACATTCCTGCTGACTCATACTGTCCTATTCCTGAGGCAGTTGTTGAGCTTCACACACCTGAAGGAAAAGTCGTAAACCGTCGCCAATACCGGCTGCCTAACAACATTATGCCAGCACTTCGTGAGCACATACAGAAATGGCTTGACGATGGTGTAATTCAAAAGGCTCCGCCTGGTTGCACATGGAATTCACCACTCACGTTTACACCGAAGCGCGATTCGGCTGGAAACATCAAGGGAATTCGTCCATGTCTTGACATACGTGGGGTCAATGCCTCGCTAACGAATGACGATAAGTACCCTTTGCCGCTTATCAAGGATATATACAGAAAGATTGGCAATGCTCCATACTTATCAGTATTGGATGTACAAGCCGCATTTCACTCACTGTTAATCCGAGAAGATCACAGGCATAAAACATGCTTCACCTTTGACGATAAACAATACTGCTTCGTACGATCACCTTTTGGAATCAAACACGTTAGCTCAGTATGGATGAGAGTCCTACATACTGTCACGGATGGTCTTGAAGGAGTTGTTTCCTATGCGGATGACATTGTCTGTTGGGGAAATACGTATGAACAACATTTGGAAAGAGTCCAGAAGCTTATACGTCGATTGACTGAATTCAACCTACGAATCAACATTGGCAAAGCACAGTTCCATCAAAGATGTGTCAATTTACTTGGGTATTGTATCCAGGATGGCATGATTGCTCCTGATCCGAGGAAAGTATCCAACGTGATGGAATGGGAACAGCCCAAAACAGGCCGTGATGTTATGTCATTCCTTGGTCTAGCTGGATTTTTCCGAGAGCATATTCCGAATTTTGCTCATCTTACTGCTCCATTGAATGCGTTACGTACCGCTGGCGCTTTGGATAACCTTTGGACAGAAGAACATACAACTGCATTCAACAATGTGAAACTCGCTTTACAGTCTGCGCCTGTTCTTAGCCAACCAGTGGAAGGTCTACCATACTACCTTGCTACTGATGCATCCCAATACGCGATTGGTTGTTGCCTCTACCAGATTGTGGACAATACATACCGTTACATTGGTTTCATGGCACGTTCTTTGAACAAAGCAGAACAAGCATACAGTACTACAAAAAGAGAGCTACTTTGCATATGTTACGGTTTAGTGAAGTTCCATCAGTTCACGTGGCAGCAAAAGCTTACAGTGATGTGTGATCACAAAAGTTTGCAATATCTCCATACACAACCGATTGCTTCACCGATGATGATCAACTGGATGGATATCATTTGCGGTTATGACTTCGACGTCGTGCATATACCTGGCATTCGCAATATTCTGCCAGATGCTCTTAGCCGTCTCTTCCCGTCAAACGCGCTGGAAGGGGGTAATAATCCAGATAATCAGCATGATCACGCGCGTTCTCCTTATTTGGGTGATCTCATCTCGTCACGGAAAAGAAAGAATTTCGGTACTTCTTCTTCCAACTCTACTCATGCTCAACGCGCTGCTGACATTGTCGACTATATCACTCCACCAGAGGAAGCACGTAGTAACTTACTGCTACAAGCACATCTCAATGGACACTTTGGTACTGACGCCATCGTACACGAGTTGCATAGCCAAGGTTTTCACTGGAAAAACATCAAGCAAGACGCACTCAACACGGTAGCCAAATGCCCTGAATGTCAAATGTTCAATATTGGCAAACACGGATACTCACCTTTGCGACATATTACCGCTGACAACGTTGGAGATCACTGGGCAATAGACCTAGCTGAAATGTCCATGACAACGTCACAGGGTAACAACTACATACTCGTAATGGTCGATATCTTCTCACGTTTCTGCATTCTGCGTGCAATTCCAGATAAATCGGCACTGACCATTGCAAAACAACTCGTCGACGTATTCAACCTTGTTGGATGGCCTAAAGTCCTGCAATCGGACAATGGTACCGAGTTTGTGAATGAACTTGTGCGTCTGGTGGTCGAACACTCCGGAATCGATCGTCGTTTGGTCACACCATATCATCCTCGCGCAAATGGGGTTGCCGAGAAATGGGTGCACACGACAAAGTCTGTAATCGTCAAGAGGTTGCAAGGGAGAAAGATGGATTGGGACCTGTTCCTTTCCAGTGCACAACTGAGCATCAACAGCAAGCATGCCAAGCTGCACGGATCCCGACCATTCTCACTGATGTTTGCAAGACAGCCGAACTTTTGGCAAGATTATACCGGAACCGACTCTGGGGACATGAAAGCTGCTCGCACTTCTGATCGTAGATTGGAAGAGATGGAGAAGGTAGTAATACCGGCCATAGCTGAGCGCGTCAAAGCCCTACACGATGCTCAAGACGAGAAGTTCAACAAGAACAATCGCATTCTTCCTGAATTTCCAGTTGGTAGTAAGGTCATGATTATGAATGTTAACCGGAAGTCCAAGACGGATGCCCGTTATGAAGGTCCTTACACCGTGCATGGCAGACGATCTGGAAAAAGCGGACCTTATGTTCTCACTGATGAGACAGGGGCGCTGTTGGCGCGGGATATTCCACCTTCCCACATCAAACTGATCTCACAAGACACTGTCGCATCTGGCGAAGACTTTTACGAGATTCAAAATATTGTGGATCATGAGGGTCGAAATGGTAATTACAAGTACCGGGTTCGCTGGAAAGGCTACACAGCCAAGGATGACACATGGGAACCTCCAGAGCACTTCAACGACCGTACGCTGATTGAGAAATATTGGCAGCGTCGTCAACCCGACCAGCAGAAACGCAAACGAGCAGCTAATCCAACACGCCGCTCTACTCGTTCTACGAAACGAAGACGTACTTAGGTTGTCTTTTCTCAAGCACTTTTCTCCCACTGGGTTTTCACTGAGTTTTTCAAGACTACACCTATACCACAAGTACTTTATATCAGCTTATCTTACCGGTTGATCCAACCTGGAAGGGGGTAATGTTGTATCCAACATGAACATAATCACTGATCAGTATCTCGGAACGGTTATCTCTCACTTTCCTTTTTGGTAAAACTCACTCATGCAGACATATCTTCCATATCCGGCATATTGTCATAGACGTTATCATGAACGCGTGTCAACAGCTATCACTTAGCTTATCGTTATCCGTTATGGACCGGCTCCATAACGATAGACATCACTCGTTTCTCAATAACACCCCAACATGACATACGTAATGGATATACAGGTATAATCATGATATGACCTTGGATAACATCGGTAATAGGAAGTCCCATCCATGATAAGCATTTAATATAAATAGAGCGAACTCTTCATCAATAAACTACAGTTTTCTGGGTCTCGTTGACTTCTATTGTCCCTTTTCGATACTCGCTACTTCGCTCTTATCTCAAATGATCCTCGAACCTGTCAAACAATATCGTAACGGTGAACGGATATATACTGACATACATACAGGCGAGTGGTGGGAACGCCTTCAGGTAGATATTGATGCTTTGATAGTACTTATCCGCACAACGTATGCTGATTATTAGAGAAACTAGCTCAAACTTCCTGACAAAAACACCGTTGTTCTTGCAATTATGCTATCCTCCGACCAGACCACAGTCTGTCACAATGGTAGACACAAAGTGTGGCCACTCTACATCAAGCTAGGTATGAAAGTCAACTGACGACTATTTTCTTATATTTAATGAAAACAACCATGCCATAATGTTTAGCCAATGTTCCCATGTCTATCCGAGATAAAGAAGATTCCCACGCAACCAGACTCTTGGCTTACATGCCTGTTATTAAATTTCCTGGAAAAACGCCACCACCATGGTGGAGTGCGGCCAAACAAGCAGTTTTTCATCACTGTATGAAGCTAATTTTAAGCCCATTTGCTACAGAAAAGGAATTCTTGTACGTATCGGGAATACTTTCAATTACAAAGGTACATACTTACGTTGTTATTAGTGAAATGGAGATTGAAGGTCCAAAATTGAGAACCTATAAGTGCGTTCCTGCCCTTGCAACCTATTCTGCTGATTTACCTGAGCAGTAAGTGTACTGACGCTGTATATATGATCTGGAATTAAGAACAATGTACTGTGCGTGCCAAATTTTAGGAGGCTTCTAACATGTGTTCGCCATGGCAATGCATTACAGTCCTGTCCACGATGCTTGGAACCAACTGCCCATTTCGGGAAGCCATCATGCGCTGACGAAACCTTCGAAAAAAGGACAATTGATCAAATGAAAAGTCGCTATGAAGATTCACTCAATATCATAGGAGATCAAGGGATAAGTGCTGGCTTGGAATACGCAAAAGAGGAGTCGATCAACATTGTCGAAGTAAGAAAATATTATCACGACGTATGCAGAGAAATTTACCTGATAATTAATCACTTCATAGAATGCCTTCTGGACTATTCCGAATTTTGATATATATGATGCAATGATTGTAGACGATCTTCATCAACTTGGTGGTATTTATCAGTACTTATTACATGTCTTAGAAGATATACTTGTGCAGCAAAGAAAGCAGAAGGAAGTAGAGAGAAGGTAATTGTAAGCACTACTGATCAATTGTATAGTTAACTATTATCATGATTACTTTCATGTGTAGAGTGTTGCAACTTCCAAAATTTCGAGGTTTACGCCAGTTTACCACTGGATATCTTTTAAGCCGCCTGAAAAACCCGACATTCACGGAACTTAAAGATCATATGAGCGTAAGTTCAGATGCATATATCCACTATACTGCGCTTAATTACATAGCTAACAAGTTTATTCTTATAGATACTTCTTGCATGCATACATGACTTGGTTCCTATGCAAGTCGTGCTCTGTATTCGACATTTTATAGATTTTTTCTATCAAGCAACTGCACGCGAGCATACAACTAGCACATTGCGCAGTATGAATGAGTCTTTAGATTCTTTCAGATATTATAGCCCAATTCTACAAGCAATGACTGGTGTAAGTTTTCTCTATATATTAAGTTAGATTGTTTACGTACTCACCTATAAATACTTTAGCGCAAGCTTAATTTCCCAAAAAATCACATGATCCAGAAATATGCTGCCGATATCCGCAGCCGAGGGATAATTGCTGGATACAGTACCAACCACTCAGAGCATCAGCACCGTGATGACGCAAAAAGACCAGCCAGGCGAACAAACTACCACCGACAAGGAATGCCGTCTCAGGTAATGTCTATTTTTCTATAATTTAAGTATTTCTACTGGTGCCTAAACAGTCTTGCTATTGTAATAGATGGTTAAATATATTCGGCGTCATGATCTTTTGCGGGATTGCTATTCCAAACCTAGTCCTGTCACTCAATTTCCCGAATGCAACGCTAATCACCGTAACAAGACAGCATTCAAACTGTGCTCACCTTTAAAGCGAAGTTCTGTTTATATCGATGAAGTTGCTTCTATAGAAAGCACGTTATCTGATGCTCAGAAAGCAATAGAGGTATATTTTGATCATCGATCGGTAGAAGGAACACCTGATCTCGAAAACGCTTGGGCCAGAGATAAAGAAAAGGTTCGATCACCATAACTTAACTTTATTGATTTGATATATACTCACTAGATATTTTTAGATCCATGTATACCAGTCGCTCAAGGTAAAAACATACGACGACGACGGTGATGCAATAGAAGATATAATCAGAGCACACCCAAAATTCCACGGAAAAGTTTGGCGCGATTTCGTTATGCTGAAAGACGAGAAGACAATCGGACAGATCCATTTATTCTTTAAATTCGTCGATGGCGCAAGAGAATCGTTTGCCTGTGTTATTCAAACATACAAATCCATCCCTGCCAGACACGCAAGCGGATTTGAAGTGTTCAAACCGGGTACAACAGGCGTAAATGGGAATCTACTATCAGTTATCGATATTTCCGACATCTACTTTCCAGTTCATGTAGTACCAGATTTTAGCGCTAAGAACGAAGCCAAGTACCTTGTCAACCACGATGTAACTCGGTTCAACTGGTCCAAAGGTAAAGGGCAACCACGTAGTCTACCAAGAAAAGACTATTACGGCTGGGCCGATTTGGAAAATGACTGTATGGATGTGGATGGCAATGACAGCAGCGAGACCGAAACTGATGAAGTAGGAAGCAATGTTGAGGATGTTGATAGCAGTGATGAGGAAAGTGCCGACGGTGATGGCTATGCATTAGAGAACGAGGAAGACCTGGATGATGATGACATGGGAGATGATGCCTATATTATTTTATGAATAAATAAGACAAAAATGCTCTTTTATAAATGTTTTCCATGTAATATAAAGAGTATGGTACGAGCCAAAGCAGAAAGTACAATTGGTTTTTGAATTTTCGATAAGGCTTTATATGTGTATATATCCTTTTATTTTTATAATACTAGCCTGTATTCGCATAGATTTGCGTAGATTTGCATAGATTTGCACAGATTTGCATAGATTTGCACAGATTTCCTCATATAGACGAGTTGCGGACTTTATAACCTCATATGTGCTGGGCTATTCTACCAAGATAGATATATATCGAGATATTGGTGCTGTCTGTTTCACTGATGTACAAGCGGACGTGCAGTGAATATAATCATGAAAAGTGCTGGGAGACGTAGATATATATAGGAGATGTAGAGTATCTATCTGTCTAGTCAACATGTCTTCCCTAGTCCCGCAAACTCAAAACAGAATATCGATGACCATGGTGCTTTGTGTAAGTGAAACCCAATAGCCAAAGCATCTTTTCCCTCTTCCAAATAAGCCTGGCTCGGCTTTTTCAAAAGTCTGTGATAGAACTCTAACAGACCTACTGTATATTCAGAAACACGTGGTATCATCACTCAAGGTGCTTCCGTCGATATCATTCATGACGCTAGAGATTTTAGCACTACTTGCATTGTTTCTTCACTTGGGACCGAGTGAAATTGTGCCTAACTGGCCCGTCATCACGGTATGTACGGATCATCTTTTTGAGGTGCTAATTCTCTGACTTACAGCGATAATAGAAACTGATCCATCAGCTTAATATATATGGAATTTGACGTGGCAGTAAGTATAACAGCATAAAGCACTTGAAAGAGGTAAATATACCATAAAATAAATGTATCAGTTTCTCGAGCCATAGCGCTTTTTTAAAGCCCAAGCAATTCCGGCTATATATATTACCTCTGACCATCTGAAAGATGGGGGTCAACGTTCAGGTAAGAAATAGCTTTTGAATGGATCGGTTGTGCTCATTATAGCGTCAAATCCCCTTACCCTCATTTTTCTTGTTCCACATCCAGTTTTAACCAGTTCTTGAGCACTTATATTGTCTGAGAAGACCAAAACATACACTTCACGATGGGACCACACAGGTAAAATTTGAGATCTTGCCGTTCAGCATAGTAAATATAACTTCATCTCGAAATATAGATGAAAAAAGTGTAAGTATTCGCCTTGCAAATATAATCAATCGATGGAAGCAGCTTGCGTTGTCAAGAACTCTAAGGGCCCACCAGCTTTGTACAAGGATACAGTACATTTACATACAACATCGGATATGGCGGCGGTGACCAACGGGCGCTGGTTGGCATGATTTTTAATGTTTGAAGTGAATCAACGGTACAAAGAATAAAAAGAGACTTATAAAAGTATCTTTGAAGTTTCGGATATGCTTTATTGAATGCAACGCTCTATGCTTTTATATCTTTTGTGTATTGAATCAGCGATGGCAGTTTAGATAGTGTTTCGTCTTCAGAATTGCCTAAATGGATAGAGGACGTATAGGATCCTTTCCTTTGTTCTGGTCATGCGGATCTGAGGATGTCTTTGACATCCGCCATGCAGTGTAATGACCGCATTGCTATATTGGAGTCAATTCCATGTCCTGTTGAGTTTATCCCATTCGTTCATACGGTGTAATTCTTAATCCCCGTAGACAAGTTACTATGTAAGTACACTTCGTGATGATGTTGAAACGATATGTGTTATCCGATAGGAAATATCTTCTATTATTATCATCTGTGGTTGTTTCACCACAATGTTTACAAATAGGTTAACCCCCAGCAGAATAATTTTTCTTGCTTTATCCTTTTACAATATAAGCCTGCTGTGCATGTTCAAACTAAACTCTTCTTCTCGACGGCAGAATGCAGCCTATAGGCTGACACGAGGAATTGCAACTGGTTCATAAATGCTACTATAGAAAGTACTCAGAAGAGGTACGTGTATTGCGAATAAGAGCCGGAATTTTCTCCTAACCAGCTTTAACCTTAGTAGCTAAGATACCATGTGGATATATAGTCGCAGGTCTAATAGCGGGTGAACGCCAAGGTTCTGGTATGAAGTAACTTTTTGATGGTATC
>JALLLT010000018.1:600000-772445 GCA_025266875.1 Fennellomyces sp. T-0311
CGCAATAGACCCGTTTGGAAATAGCAGAGGAAAGGTAAATATGGGGAAATGGCGAAAACAAGAGGTAAAGAAGCATCTCTTTTTATGTGATCCACTCCTTTTGTACATCTGTACGACGTCCGAACAGAGTATAAAAAGAATGATCTAAGGAAATGTTTTAGCCGTATATAATCGGCTTAGCAGTGGGCGTTGCGCAATGCAGATAAAAATTCTTATAGGCTTTACCCGGAGTCTGGCCTTTGTATTCCGTCGTACAGCTTGTCGAGAATCGATATATTTAGTTACTCATTTGACTACGTGGCTACGTATATTTACAGTGTTTATTTATGTTTACTTGCTTAGGGCTCGGAAGCATACTGTACATATCTAGTGAAACTACAATTGGTACCACATTAATGCTTATTTGGACGATGAGAACGTGAGGCACTGGCATGGAAGTCTTGTACCACAATTACCAACCCATAAACCTTATACTAATCTTTTATCCGAGCTTGTGGAAATATGTCTCTGACACTTTTTCGGCTTGAAGTACTGTAGCTTCCTATACATATAATGTAAAAAAAAATCGGGTAGCCAATGACTATATCAGTGTAATGCAGTCACTACCTCTCTCTTCATCATACTTGGAAAAGTAAGGCGGCATGCATATACTTACAGGAAACTTTGTGAATGGTATCACGGTCGTTCCCGCGCCGCAAACCTAATAATTTTACTTAGCTGGGCTTCTAGATGCCTTTATTATTCGCATCATGGAAAATAGTATCTGTAGAAGCCTCAATGCCTGCCATATCTGTATAAACAGAAGCATAAACTACCATAAAAGTAAAATAGAGGAGCCCCAGTGACAAATATTGATCGCGAAGAAAAGAATATCTCCAGATCCCCGGATACGAAGGTATTTGTAGTGGCTTATTTCTTAAAAGAATGTTGAGAAATAAAGTAGTAACGAAGGAAAAGCGAAGGGTACCAGTATTAAGATATCCCATATTGTTTTTAATTGAACATGTGAATGACAAAAAATTCAAAGTAAACTCTCACCTGAGTCATTTTTTTTGCTCATTAGCAAAAGGCAAAAGTCATATATATCTACATAAAGTATTCTCTATCGCTAGCTTGATTAGCTGATAGCACTACTGGATCCGCCTTTAAATTCACCACAAAGCATATCAATATCAAGGAAATTCAATCGCTGGATCAGCTTCTACGTATTCAAAGAAACAGGTTGAATAAGAGGAATTTCCAAGGCTATTTTCGATTTTCTACTTCTCTCAATTTTGTATCTTTTTCATTTTATGTGTTCGTCGTGCTATGACATTTCATTTCGTATGCATTTTCATCTCTTTCTTCGATTTCAAATGTTCTTGACCGATTGAAACTTCCCGGTAGCTGAGCTAATTTTGATCTTGTTTTGTCGGTTCTTGTCAGTACAATTAAAAATAGACAATAGCAGGTTGGCTTAAAGGCATTCTTATCAAGATTCGATGTAAAAGTTAGTAGTCTACAAAAATTATATTTGATGGACGACAGGTGCTCTTCAAAACTGGTCTTATGTTCGTTGCGAAACTGAGATATTCATCTAGGAGGAAATACCAAGCTGCCGATTGCCAATGAGGTCGGGGAGGAGAATGATTTCTTTATCAGAGGAAGTTCCTAACCAAGTAGATATAAGAACTAAAAAATATTTTAAGATAGAAAGAGCTTTATGGTGGGAAGAACTTACTCAATCTATGCACTTCCTTATATCTGGATTTTATAAAAAAAAAAGTATAGACTTTGGATTGGATCTGGATATCAAGCAGTTTCCGATATTATATCATTCATATCTCCAAGGGTCAATGGCTGGAGCTCATTCGTTTCAGTACGTTGAAGGATTATTCATCTGTGATATCCGGCATTAGTTCTAAATCCAATCTCTTCAATTTTGAAATGGCTTTTAAGCTGTGTCTAAACGCTGTAACCCTTTCAGCGGTCACACTACGATCGTCGAATTCGTTTTGAAGTTTGATAGCTTTCAAGCTCGATATTTCGGTAATTTATTTGAGAACATAACGGCGGGAAAAAAAACTGCTCAGACGTACTAGCGAAACCAAAATTGATCTCTAGAATCTCAATTGCTGAACAGTTTCGTATAATCGATACGGTGAATCTCCAAAGTGAGCGACACCATCCAGATCTTCGCAGGTTAAACCAAGATATTTCACATAGTCCAATCCGATCACTGCGATTTGCTTAAATCCTTGAACATTTTCTGGTACTTGAAGTTTTAACACTGGCAATGTGGCTTTGTTGTTGATGATTGATGTCACTGCCTGAATATCACCGATGCTATTTCGAGTACTGCGCACAGCAATGTTGCAAGTCACCATCGTCGACAGTACTGAGTTTGAATATTTTGGTCTTCAGTACCATAGAAAGATATTTGACTGAAAGACAGCATCGTTCAACAAGCAGAAGAACTGTTGATGTTGAAGCATGGGATATTATAAGTTGTTCAAGCCGAGGACATTGGGGTATTGGCAGTTTGACAGTACGGTGAAAGTCTGGGCTGGGGTTGAGAGCGTAGATATCGAGCATTGTTAGCTAATCACATTCAAAAGTTGATACTTGAGCAAGCAGATATGCGACTGACCCAATAGTTGTTACACTGGAATCTGGGGTATTGGTTAACGAGAAAAGGCTTTCGAATGGTGAGACAAAAGTATACATCTTGTTTTATTGTGAAAGTTACTCTCTACTTATACTGATGATGAGTTGGGACGGAGAAGGTGAACACTTTGTGTAATAAGCAGGAGATACATGTTTTCACCCAATCATATGATCTTTCCATATTGTCAAAGAGGCCGAAGATCTGATACCAAGTTAACGCAGTTGCCTTACATATTCGGCAAAGCCAGAGTAAGGTTGCACATAAGAGTAAATAGAGCAATCGAAAACTGTGGATATAATCAAGAACTAAGTCAAAGCATGTAACCATGGATGATGATATGTTGAGGATACGACAAAATCCTTTATACTTGGGCACATAGTCAGGAATGTACCCGTTGGAATTTTGGACGCCCGTTTAATATTCACGATATCGGTCTCGATGAAATAAAAACTCTTGTCAATTGGTACCTTAGTAGTGATGTCACCATCATTGTTAGCTTAGCCGTCATCACTGCAGATATGTATATTATTAAAGGCTTAATACGAACACATGAGCAATCGACCAGAGCCATGTGGTCTCCAGCGAAGCATAGATATTGATCGAAACTTCAGTTGATAACTTTTTTACGAAGTCATCCTTCCATTTCAACAGTTTAGGTGCTATATCCATTCGCTCGTACAATAGTGCTTGTCCTGATAATGATACACTACGTAACCCAGTGCCGAGAATTTTGATCGCGCTCGCTGCCTTCCTTGCATCAAGCAAATATCGTCAACAACGACATAATCGTCTGCTACTGTTGGCTGGTATTCGATTACTCACGTCGGATCTCTGATGGCATCTGCTAAAAACCCCCTTGCACACAAGTGCATTGCTTTGCGTAAGGAGCACTGAGTCGGTACTGCTGTTTAGATAATCCAGTATGCTGGTCGATTGGGCAATCGTCTCACTGTCGTTGTTGCTATATCTGTCAATTGTAGACTTCAGCATAATTGCGCCATAAACAGTAGCAACTTCATCTCCAGGATTAGATCGTTTGCTGGCTGAATTTGCAATCCCTGAGCCTCTCGTTTGTTGGCCATTGTGAGTAGAAGAAAGAAATTTTGTCCTGCACATCCTGAAACGTGAGTACTTTTCGTCGCTCACGTTCGTATGCACCGATCTTCTGGACGCTCAGAATAAACCGTCTGTGGCAGTGCTTGGTAATTCGTTTAAGACGGTGATGAGAAAGCGGGTGAAAATTCATTAAGGATATGATTCAAGTGCATCTAATTATTACAAGTGAGCAAAAATACGTTGTTCAGCTATATCTTTGTCAACCATATATTAGTATACGATATCAATGTGGACAGCATTTGGGGTTGTGCTGGGCAATCATTCCTTCCATAATTTGGATAGAAATCTCCAAGAGTTCCGCAATGGAGCCAGTTTTCTCCGGACCAAGCATATGTATCTGAGCAAGTATACCAACCTCTGCTGCGCCACGGTATTCATCCGAGCGATTATAGTTCCATTGTTCTGTTGGCCACTCTATAGCCAAAAATTGCTCTTGGCTATAGTGGTCGTCTGGAATCCGGATGAATCGACTTGGCCCACCGCACACGCTTTTATGGCTTTCGGGAAGCTATTGTGCACATGTTAAGAATTTGCTAAAAATCATTGAAATACGCCCAATTCAAAATGACTTACCTGATTATAAATACACCAGAACTGCATATCATTATTTTCCTTCAGCTTACGAATTCTAGTGTTATGGCACGTGTTATTTGAGTATCTACTTTTTTTTTGATGACTGCTCTACCTGGTTTGTTGGTCGTAACCGGCTTGGAAACTTGCAGATGCAAAATTGAAGTATTCGGAAACCTTGTCCAGTAATGATTTATCTTTACCAGGCTTCTTTCTGTCACTAGTTTCGTTTATCTTGCAGTACGTTGTGTACCTATTGCTTTCAGGAGCAGCACTCGGATTTATCAAGTCGATCCATCCGTCATATGCAATTGCAGCAAGTAGTGCCGAAGCCGCTATATCGGTGTTGACGGTAGTAGCTGCGAATATTCCTCGGAGTGAAAATAGGTTTCTTGATTTTCCGACAGCCCTATTCGCAGCGCCTTCCACCCATTTTTCGATATCGCGTTTATGCTTTGCTGATGAATGACTGGCCAATAAGCGAAGCGACTTGTTGAAAGACTGAGCATGAAGGGTACTGTAGGCGACATCGACAAATTCATGGTCGAGAGAAAAGAAAGGTGTATCGTACGCCAATAAACCGATTATCTTGGCTCCATTAGGCAGTGCATACTTTTCACTTTTTAGCATGTGTTGAATTGCATCAGCAGCTTAAAATCAATCAAGGTAAGTAAGCGCGTCGATCGCTCATGGCACACCTTTGCACAATTACCAAATAATCCGCCAACACTATATCCAACGAGAATAATGGCAACTTGATGGTCATCTTTCCACCTCACCTCGACACAATTTCGTAGTGACTTGTATAGATCGATAGGAACATCCGCACATTTTCTACTCAAAAAGCATGTTTTAAATCATTGGGCTTTAGAAACTTTGCCTCGGTAGGTGCCATCCAGTAGCGCTTATGCAAGCATACGTACCCACTAGGTTCGTACAGATAAATCGTTCTATCAACCCATACGTGTGGAAAATTTGCATTGCGGCGTAAGCGGTCGGCTAAACTGCCAGGAACACTCTATTCAATATTATTAGTTGTATCATGTAAGCATGTGCAAAGAAAAGGGCAAGTACCTGAAACAAATTTCTTGATCCAAGTAGCCCTTGTACATAAACAATTTTTACATTGACGAGTTTGGTGTTAGTGATGTTGCACCTGTGTTGCTGCCAAATTTGATATGAACTGGGAGCCTGCTGCCATGGAAAAGACATAGGTGTAGGAGAGCGTTGGTTCGGCGCTGAAAGCAGGGGCGCTGCCTGATGTCGCTGATCTTGGA
This sequence comes from Fennellomyces sp. T-0311, assembly GCA_025266875.1. NCBI lineage: Eukaryota > Fungi > Mucoromycota > Mucoromycetes > Mucorales > Lichtheimiaceae > Fennellomyces > Fennellomyces sp. T-0311. Next base: position 605,611 of record JALLLT010000018.1, read on the forward strand.
TGAATGGTGCACGGTACGGGTCGTCTCGCATCGGAAGTGCTGGACTGCAATTGTGTTGCTCACGTACTGGGAACGGTGGTGGGTTTTTCATATTCCAGGGCGGCATTTTAGGTCGACAATCTTTATCAATGATTATAAATATTGTATACAGTAGAGTATTAGCAGCCAAATTACTAAACAAATGCAAATGTAATAAAGAATAAAGTGCATGCTAAGTGGGAAAAGAGTGTGCTTATATAGTTTTTTGTAAATGCCAAGCCTCTGATATAAATGGATAGTGGCGCGTATCACAAAAGAGGAAAGCGCAGTACGTACAGTAATGAGCGGAATACGGATGCTCTGAACAGAGGGCGCCACTCCCATAATCGGCGATGGGAAATAATTTTTCCATCCCAGCTTCCAAAATTGGAGTTCGCGGGCGTCTCCTGCTTCTCGGTGGAAATACCACTGTGAAGACTCGCTCGGATCGATATAAAAGGAAACTGTCACTTCTTCTGTGCTTTACTGTAAAACACGGTCAAAGTATTACAAAATGCGTTGGTTTTCCATCGTCTATCTATCATCTTTTATTAGTTTTTTTTTTTCATTTCCAACTTTTTTTTACAATGAACTTCAACAGTATTCAATAATGCTGCAGAAAGAAGACGCCGTCGGGCAGCCTTTATGCAACGACTATGTAATAGAACTTATTGCGCCTTCAGTCGCAGCTTTTGGAAGCTCACGCCATCGCTTTCGCACAACAACAGTTAACTGAATTCATGGTGCGGGATTCTGCACGTTGACGCATCCGAATCTGAACGACGACGATGGCGATAACGGTTGCAGATGGAATTATCGTATGAAAAGTCAACTTTGGAATAGCTTGTCAATACTTTGTCGACACATGAATTATTTGCCTTGGGCTCTCCTCGAAGGACTCCAGTATACATTCAAGTCTGCTGTGCGGTGTGGCGTTTTGCAGACACCCATGTTAGATACCGAATGTTTGAAACACAATACGGTTTGAGCCAAGATCGTACCACAATTTCACAATGCAATTTCTGAATGCCATCTGTGACGTTCACCGACAGCAGATCAGACGGCCAAGCACATCAGAAAATGCACAGCAAGCAACTTCAGCCTTTTTTAGCACCTACTGGACTGGCGAGCACCCACGACGCATGCAGAAGGCTACAAGGAGCCATCAGAGCCATGGATGGCAAACTCATTGTAATCCACAAGCCTGCTAGTAATGGACAATGCTTCTGGGATCGTGAATTACACCGTTCCATCAACTTACTTGCTGTATGTACCGCTGATGGAAGATTCTCGTATATTGAAGCTGGTCAATCAGGTATTGTCAATTATGTACTGTAATATCGATCAATTACTCATTCTAATATATTTTCAAATCAATCTATAAGGCCGAACCCATGATGAATGTACTTTTACCAATAGCACCCTTAATACGAAGCTAATGAATGAAACTGAACAATGATATCCAAACCGAACTTATATCCTTGCCGGTTAGTATTTCGAGCATTCTGTATTTTGACGAATATTACTGACATGAAGCTGCTTAAACTTGAAAGACTCTGCGTATCCACTACGACCACGATAATGGTGCTTTATTCACGAACAACAACAAGCCTCGCCGAGAAAAAATTCAACTTCGTTCACTCTTCGATGCATATCGCCATTGAACGAGCCTTTGGTTGCCTTGTCCCCCATTGAAGATTTTTACGCCATATCGTTCATCTTAAGAATCATGAGCGATTGACATTGGCGATATATACATGCTGTATATTGCACAACATCTGCTTCGGCATGACCCTCATTCCAATGAACTTTTTCCCTTGAATACGGAAGAAGATGAAGGCATAACGGGACGCATTGCTGTAATGGGTTCAGGACACCAACACGGTTCTGGAGACACTGCGTCATGGCGTTAGCAAGGTATCTCAGTACGCGATAGATTAAGGGATGAATTGTATGAAGCGAGTGGTGGAGTGTAGGAAAATAAAACAAACATTACAAAAAGTTAAGTATAAGTTAAACAGAGTCATTTATTGATCTTCATTATTGTCGACTTGTTCTTCTTCAGTGCTGCTTGTGCTTGCATTGTTTTGCCCGCCACTGTTGCCAGTGCGACCAAAAAGCTCCCTCAGTGTCTGAATGTATTCTGAATGGTGTCGGTTTTCCGCTGTCTCGGAATCTCACGCACGACGGCCCTTCGCCTCCTCAAACCGTCGGAAAGATGCGCCAATACTAGCAATCACGCGGTCCATCTGCTGGTTAGCATTCTTGAGGACCTGTTCTCGGAATGCAGTGGTTCGCCGTTATTGCGCTGGCCGCTCTTTAACTTCATCCTCGTGATTACATTATCTGTTCCGAACAAGGCCATTGATGGAATCCATGGTGGTCGGTGGAGCAATTGCTGAATCGTTGCCAACAGTCCTATCCATGACGTCGTAATGCTCCCATCGCTCTTGATGTGAAGGCCCATTCTCCCCAGCCTGATTTTGCACCACGGCCCGGACATCACCGTAGATGTCTACGAAGTCACCTCACTACTTTTGCAAGGCTTCTTTGAGTGGCCTGCAGGATCGGTCTGTATATACACCTGCTCATCTGGTTCCAGACGGCTCCCTTGGCACCCTCTTAGATCGTGTTCATAAGTATGTCATATCTAGCACCGACAGCAACTATAAATGCTTCGACACGATCATCTTCCCATCTGCGATTGGGTGCTTTCGCAGCGGAAGCAGGAGTGCTTGACGATGATAATGTTTCTGCAGCCTGTTGCTGTTGCTCTTGGCGCTCTTGCTGTTCCTGACGGGGATTCTACATCGCGATGTTGAAGATAGGATTGGTGTTGTTGCTGCGCATGTTAAAGATCAGAAAAAGGTTCAAAAAGATGGATGAAATGACTTTTATTCGACATTATCGTATCTCTACTACTTTTATAAACAATCGAGCGCGTCAATGCTTAAGTAAAAGAGAAAAAGAACGCATATTCATTCATCGATGCGGTTGATGTATAGGAAAAGAAAATCTTTCTGTTCGGTGCACCGTTTCGGAAGATCTGGCTGGAGAGTACTTCGAAATACTTTGGATACATTTTTGTCTCTCTGTTCGGAGCGCCATTTGTCGGTGTGAGCGTAGATACAATGTTAAAAACTGTAGAACACTATGAATTTCTTAACTCTTATTTTGCGTGTGATCAACAGCGGGTTGCAACATGTTTTCAAAGAAATCCTTTCAAAACTGGTGCCCCGGAGTGTTTATCTCGTCTAATACAGCACTTGGGATGAAATATTACCATATGAAGCTCCTCTCTTCTACATAAAGAGGAAAAAGTCAAGTTGGATCATCATCATCTGCATTCGTTAACATACAAGAATATATTTACTAATAACTTGGAGAAAAGGGAATGGCGAGAATCTAAAGAATCAAAGACTTCTAACGATGTGCGTATTTATATCGATACCTATGTTTGTGGAGAAATTCCCAGGTGTTGAAGAATCATGTTCTTCATAATCGCTGTCGACTGGTTGCGCAGTTGATTTTCTGTCACATTCGCAGAGCCAAACATTGTTGTATGTGCAAGCAAGATTGTTTCGGTGCCTTCAGTGTCTCTGAAATATCTTGAACCTTGCCAAGGATCTGCGGGCCAATCAAGGGAAACAAAGGCTGGATGATACTGATGTATGTAATCTGTTGTCTGAGGCTTCTCCGTATCATCTGGCTCCTCATTTTGCTTAATATTAGTGGGAGCCTCGACTTGTTCCTCGCTTGATGTCTGAGGCATTTTGATGCCGTCTGATTCCTGATTTCGCTCCATATCGTTCGTTGTCCGATCCTGATTTGTATTGACCGGGACATGAATGAATCTACGATATTCACCATCCTCTGAGCCTATTACAGGCGGAAACTACAGCAAAAAACGTATCAGAAATTACTCATGCATGTACTTGTGGAAACCATACCCTATTGTATATGCAACGGAACAGAATTCGATCGTTTTCCACAAGTTCACGTACTCTGGGTGTTTACGAATAATAAGTCTCTTTTGAGGCACGCTTCTCTTTCGCTCAGAGATTACACCTCTTACCTCTGCTCTTGGAGTTCACTGGAACCAAAAGTCTCCTTTGCAAAAATAAGGTACTCGTAAAGTTTGTTCAAATAGGAGCCGTTGTCGTCATTGCCAATCGGTTTGTACGTCAATTCTCTGTACGTGTAGTAGCCAAGTAATCCAAGAAGTGACGAAGTCGTAGCCAGAGTACGGATAGGCTTGGTCTCACGTATTGCATCTGGGCAAACGGCATCCTTAATAGCACCTTGGATATTGACTGCCGCCTCTTGCCACCAGCTCTCCTTTCTAGGTCCACTACTAATAATCATCTGAAGCCCCCATGTCCATGGTCGAAGTGTCAAATCTCTGAAAGCTGATCTAACAAATCCTTGGTCCAGTGAAAAGTAAGGTGTATCGTAACCCAGCAAGCCAATTACTTCTGCGTTGTTGGGAAGAGGATGACCTTTGTTGTATATGTAACGAATAGCATCGGCCGCTGAATTATAAATAGCACAGATATTAACGCATTAGTTTCCTTCGCTTTCTTTGTTATCAATCTTACACGTACCAACTAATCCGCCCATACTGTGACCAACCAGAATAATAGCCAGGGCGCTGCACCCTTTCCATTGCGTCGTTATCAGCGTGCGAAGCTCTGTGTCAAGTCGCTGAGAGGCCTCTGTGTATCGCCTAAAAGAAGTACAATGGAAAATGTTCATTAGTCGACATATCAAAGTCAACAAGGTACTGCTATGTAGTCAGCAATATCGCGGCTATCAAATGCTCTGCAAAGTACCCTCTAGTTTCATATGGGTAAATTTGTGCGTCTACTCGAACATTCCTATGTCGATCGTCATCAAGGGGATGTATGGCTTCTCCCAATCTTTGAGGGAAATTCTAGAGTGCATATTAGCATATAGGGTTATAGAACACAAAGAGAAGATCTAGTATAATAAGAAAGAGATTTACCGCAAAGGTTCTCACTGACCCACGAAATCCGTGCACATAGACGACTTTAACATCCAAGTAGGTTATAGTATCTGCTGTCATTTCGGCTTGATCAGAATCATTTTCAACCTGGAGAACCTATCTATCTTTATATATATATAATTACTCGTCCATTATTATCTGTTAGCTGCATGAAACAGTAGCGTGCTGCAAGATAAAAAAAATTGCGGCTCGCACGCATCAACAGAGTAGAATATGACAGAGTGTGCACAACAAAAAGCTACTCTCATCCAATCAGGTTTCATGCGCCGCGATATCTACCCTTTTTACTAATGCTTGATGTATCTGCAAATCAACGGATACCCTCGAGCTCAGTGGTCAATGCATCTTCGGAAGAATACATGCAAATATTCAAGTGTTTACTGCGGTCTGGTGCGTAACCATACAGAAAGTGAAATTACGCTCGCAAAATAGTAATGTAAGTTCTACAGCTTTTCGTGGCATATTATATCAACAATATATAGAAGCTTTATGCATTTAATAGCAAAAGAGGGCAAACAAAGCTGACTGGAGCAGTACATAGTTGAAAACGATAGTACAGTAGTGTAAAATCATGGAGAGGCAGCGGTGCTTCAACATGCTGAGTGTGGGAACAGCCGACGGAGGGCTTAGAAATATCCACAGATTACTGCTGCGCAGCAACAAACATTACACTATGAGTTGAATAGCGCCGCAAAGTGTTGTGCATACATAATTCTTCGTACACGCGATATAGGGTACTCCTTATTATCCATGGTATCTTGTCACACGAACTATCCTAGTGGCGCTTTCCTTATACGATACATACACAAACCAGATCGACAACTTGAACACAGTAGTATTTTCGTACGCCATGTATTTCTTTATCAAAGACCATTGAATGCGTTATACGTACCATATCTAATGAGCAATAAAAAGGGCATATTTGCCTTTAGATGACGCTTGATGCGTGAATGAAAAATATATTTTACCATTGAGTTATATTTTCTGCAGCGTGCTCCCAATGCCACAAGCGAATATATTTGCTCCCACATGATCTGAATAATAAAGCAGTATTTCATTATCCATACCAGTTAATGACAAGTCATATGCATACTGTATTGCCCCCTATGTATATACATAGAGCAAGCACCAAAGTTGGTACATGGTACATAATGCGGCTAAAGCAAACTAAGCCCATACGTATCGGACTGTACCGAAATTCTCACAAAGCAAGGAATTAAATATTTACAATAATTATCTACTTTATCCACAAGCCTAAAATGTTTCATGTAATATCTTTATTACTTAAAATTATGCACAGTTTAAGGTAGATAGATATACGTATCGAATTATAAAAATGCGAGTGGAGAGGGTGTTTAGAGAATGTAAACTAGAGGAGTCAACAAAAGGGTCGGCATTAGCAAAGCAACACTCCATTGGCATCTAATTTTCAAAACGGCTACCACAAAGAGTTATCCTTGTAATATTGTGCAGAATGATAATTCACAATCATTCTATGAACTGCACGAATGCTCATGTCATAGAGATTAAACAGTGTTTCACTGTCCGCTGGCTCGAACATATATTTGTGTGCCAGTGCAATTGCTTCAGGGCTTCCACCATCGCAAGACCGGTTGGGACTGCTCTTGAAAAAATCAGATGGCAGCATTAGTGGAACAAATAATCGGCGGTCATTATGGTGCTCTTTAGGCAAAGCGATGAACCTCATAGGTCTGTTCTTGTAAGACCAAGATGTTGCTGGAAACTAAGTTAACGTTAGCCACGGATTGCCGACCATGCTTTGTAAAGAACGATAATTGCCTGATTGTAGATGCACTGGAATACAATATTTTTGTTTTCCGTCAAGTCTCGGACTCTAATAATATGTACGTTTAGCTTCCTATACAAAAACTGTTTGCACCAGACTTACCTGGCTCGCTGATAATCACCAGATCTAAAGTTTTCATATGCGAATGTCATATATTCAAATACTTTTTCAGCATATGTCTCATTATTGAACGATCTTGGAGCGTTTTTGCATTCCTTGAAAGCATAAAACCCTAGAATACCAAGTACAAATGTCGCAGTAACTGTAGCATTTAGGAGGCCATAAAGGATGGGAATCGGAAATCCTCTTGTGATACGTCCAAGGAGACCGTTAATCATTCCGAAAATGTCGACTGTCGCATTTTCAATTCGTTTTTGGCGATCGCTTTTTTGCTTTGATAGGTTTTTCATAAGTTGAAGTGACGCGCTCCATGGTCGACATGTTAATGAATGAAGTACCGCCTCGACAAATCCATTATCAATAGAGTAAAACGGAGTGTCATATGCCAGGAGTCCGATGATTTTTGCTCCGTTGGGAAGAGGGTGACCTTTGTTGTCGATGTGGCGGATTGTATCGGCGGCTGTTGAATCAAAAGCGATATGTTAGTACTTTTCTTGTTCCTGAAAGTAGACTACTTGCTTATCTGATGTTACCTACGAAGCCGCCCATACTGTGGCCCGCCAAAATTATTGCAGGGGACCGACAGCCTGCCATTTCGTTCCGTATGTAATCGCATAGATCTGAATAAAAGGTGATCGGCGCATCTTTGTATCTTCTAAAAATGGTTGTCCGAGAATACTTAAGCCGAAAAGGAAAATATATATATCGCTGGCCGAGTCTGGAATACGTTGTCATCCACTTACCCTTTGGTTTGATATATATAAAGTCGCTTATTTACTCGGACTTTAGGGTACATTGAGGAATTATTGAAAGCACGAGCTACTTCTTCTGGGAGGTTCTATCATAAATATGTAAGTACACACTTTACCTGCACGAAAGATAAGTAGAAACTATATGCAGTACCTTGAAAGTGTTTGCACTACCAAGAAACCCGTGAATGTATATTATATGGACGTCGATCATTGGAGCATAGTACTGTTGTGATTGCGATGGATAAGGCGGTAGTGTTGGTGCCGTCAGCTCCGGCATAATCCAACTCGGCGGCCTCATGCTCGGTGGTACCCAGGACATTTTTTAAATAATCAAGTCGACTATGTACCAGGTCGTTGGTACTGTATATAATTTTAACAAGAAGGAAATAGCCTTGCTTAAAAAAACGTCTTCTTTATAAGTGGCAATTGGGGAAAAAATGTTGTGAAGATAGTGTGAAAAGAGTTTAAAATAAGAACAAACAGCAAAGCCGCCGAACTTCTTTATCCAATTAGGAGTGGTGGCTGAGGGTACCAACCTAGCCTTACTTCTGGTTCTATGTTAACCCCTGCGTGGTACAATCGTATGAATAAGAACACTTTGTACTCTGATTGTGAATGTGTCGAGTCATCAGACATGCTACTAATAAGTACATATTCTTCGCAATTATCTTTCGCCCAAATAGGATGCTGATGTATCGTAGCTCTTCATATTTTCATGCAATAGCAGCCTGATAGGTATATGCTGTTTGATGCGTAACAGCACCTAAAAGTCTTTATATGGAAAAAATGCGCCCTTTCTTCCCCTTGTTATTGCAACGAATGCCGTGAAACTCGCCGATTCGCGATCGAGCGGAACGCGTTGTGACACATGCCGTTTTTTGTGCTGCCACCCAACATTACAGGTACTCTCACGACATCTGGCTTGCCATCTGGGCCACCTAGGTTAAGGATAGGGTTCCCAAAAACAATTTTATACCCCATTGCCGAATTGAATGAACTGTCAGTCCAGATAACTATCTGGTGTCTGTCTGGACTACCCTCCAACAGCTTAGGAAACTAGGATTCCTTTTTTGGTAGTAGGCGAGACAGCAGGCCAAATATCACGGGAGTACCCTATATGTTTCAGCATTATCGACAATATTCTTCTCTACCGTACGCAAGCGAATGCCTTTATATCTGTTGTCCTCGAGAAAGATATCGTTGATATGACTTCGGTGTACAGTCTGACAATTGAATGCGATTTAAAGCTATTTAAGCCAAAGTCGAATTTGACATGGAGAAACAGTCACGCCGATTTCCTTTAAAAGCACTCTGCAAGACACTTCTTGCCCAGCCTCTTTTGCCTTAGGTAATTATCCATCCATCCGCCCATCCATCCATCAACCGATGCATCCATCGTTATGTGATAGTTGGATGCACGAAGCGCACAGATAACAAACGGTGTACTGATGAATGCCCGTTTAGGTTCTTTAAAAGTCCTCGAACAGCAAATTATTCAGCATGTCGAAGCGAGAAGCCAAGGAACAATACTTTGAGAAGGTAAATTCGCTCAACAATTATGCGCTGGTTGCATAGATACTTACACACGTCGCTTTGAAATAATAGCTCAAGAACTACATTGACAGCTACCAGACTGTCTTCGTTGTCAACGTCGACAACGTCGGTTCTAACCAGATGCACCAGATCCGTCACTCCCTCCGTGGCCAAGCTGTCGTGCTCATGGGTAAGAACACCATGGTCCGTCGTGCTTTCCGTACCTTCGTTGCCGAGCGTCCCGAGCTTGACCGTTTGATGCCCCACGTCAAGGGTAACATTGGTTTCGTCTTCACCAACGGTGACCTCAAGGAGATCCGTAACAAGATCACCGAGAACCGCGTTGCTGCTCCTGCCCGTGCCAACGCCATTGCCCCTGGTGATGTCTACGTCCCTGCCGGTAACACTGGTATGGAACCCGGTAAGACCTCCTTCTTCCAGGCTCTCGGTATCCCCACCAAGATTTCGCGTGGTACCATTGAAATCGTCAGCGACGTCCAGGTCGTCACTGGTGGTGAGCGTGTCGGTCCCTCCGAGGCCGTCCTGCTTAACATGTTGAACATCTCGCCCTTCACCTACGGTATGAGCATCACCCAGGTGTTCGACAACGGCACTGCTTTCTCTCCCGAAGTTTTGGATGTCGAGGAGTCCTCTCTCGTTGCCAACCTCGTCAGCGCCCTCCGCGACGTTGCCGCCATTTCTTTGGCTGTCGGTTATCCCACCGCCGCTGCCGTTCCCCACTCCATCATCAACGGCTACAAGAACTTGTTGGCTGTCTCCGTTGCCACCGACTACACTTTCGAGGGCTCTGAGAAGATTAAGGAGTTCTTGGAGAATCCCGACGCTTTCGTCGTAGCTGCCCCCGTTGCCGCTGCCGCTGACACTGGTGCCGCCAAGGAAGAGGCTAAGGTTGAGGAAGAAGATGAGAGGTAAGAAAAGGGAGACTTTCAGGATATGTACTAGGTCATTAACCTGCGTAATTTCTATTTAGCGATGAGGACATGGGCTTCGGTCTTTTCGACTAAACTCGCGGCTCTATTATATGATGATCAGCGATCAGCTTATAATAAAAGTTTCACTTTTGTCCAAAGAGAATATTGGGTTTTGAGTGATGGAAACTATGTAGAGAATAGTCGTTTACTTTGTGTGTCATGGTGCGTTGGATCGATAAAAATACTGTTCTTTACGTTGCTCTAATATTCCTTATGTGTTCGGCAAATGTCAAGCACATCTGTTAAGACGAACAGCGTTTAGAATGTGGTATAATCATCAGAGTCCATTTATGGCTTTGTTACCTACGTTATCTTCACAGTAAGTGTCGTCCACTTTCCCTTAAGTATTGCTGTACTGTAGCCGAACACAAAGTCCGTGCTCATTTTTCTTTTTGTCGCATACTTCTTTTACTATGAGTTTTTTACCTATCGTCAAAAAGAACAATTTTGACTGCGTGTTGAGCATTAGGTTTCCAAAGAATGCTTAGTTTACGCAACATGATGGTATTACATACGTGCCATACTTACATTAGTCAGATCTACGAGGGTATCGTATTTAGTATCATAGAGATTGACAACCTTCAATTAGGATACATACACCCGTTGCTCTCTTCCAGACAACTACCGATTTTGTCTTCTGTAATGATATACAGCAAAATGCTATTTAAAAAAATAATTTGATGGCAGCTTATTGGATGTACGCTAACGATGTATATGGAGGGGCATTAAACGTCTGCAAAAGTCATTCAGAATTACTAGCGATTTTATTCCGCCACTGGAGCCCCGTTTTTTGTACTGCCAGATTTTCAGAAAATGCAGTGCAAAAAACGGGGATGAGCTGGCGGATATATTGAGCGAGTTAGGCGTGTGCTTGATGTAAATAACCGGAATGTACAAAAAACGAGTGCAAAAAACGGGATTTCACTTGCGCCGTTATGTTTTGCTATCCAGTTGGTTTTCGCACGTTGCTATAAATATGTAACATCTCGACGGCAATTTTGGTACATTAACGTCCTTTGTCAATAAAACTGCACTCCCCGATTTTCTGACGGTATTTCTCACCTGGGCCGTTCCCAAACATTAGTCTTCGGTTGCTTCTTGGTCGGGAACCTTTTTCCAGTCGTGCTAGGAAGCGCCTCCCTTCGAATCGTACTCGGCAACTTCTGAATCGACCACCTGTTGTGGCGTCGCATACTCAATATACATGTTTGCGACAGGCTATTCTATGGTTCAACGAGCTAAATTTGCGGCTACAAGTGAAAAGCATGAAAAGGAAGAAAGAGAAGGAAAAGAAATGAAAAGAAAAAAAACGGGCGAAGCACTCTTCTATTGTGCCACTGTGTAATCTTTGTTGTCAGGCCCACCCTTTGTAGTCGCTCGATGCACCTTGAGCACAGTTAGGTGAATAAGTAGAATAATGGATGCGCGATCAATGTGTTACGTGTTCTGTATTTGATCGCGTGCGGCATGTTAACGGTGAATGAATGTTACGATGAACCGCGTTCACTTTGGCTGGCAAAGAACGGTGACAATATCAACATGGTATTACGTACAGCGTAGAGAAATATGTCCGTTCCAAGTTGAAATGAATTATCATTCAAAAAGATCTGCAGTTGGCTTCAAACCAGCAGTGCTTCCTTGGTAATATCATCCTAGTGGATAATACATTCACCGATCTTTGCTTTTGAGACATTCTGCTCCTCAAGCTTTTTCTGGACAAGTTTCAAGGCAGGTTTAAGTAATAGACCTTTAAACTCAACAGTACGACCTGGAAAGTGCCGCTTCATACGTATGGGCCATCTATTTGAAAAACATCACCCATTAATACCAGAATATCATCCTAACTTCTAGTCTCATGATGCAATAGAAATGCAATATCCTTTAGATACACTCAAGCTAAAGTCAATGCAGCTAATCGAATGCTGATGTTGTGAATTAAAAGTTATCCCTGGACACTCGGGTGACCATAAAGTACAAAAACCGGAGTAAATAACCAGATAAAACTACTATACCCCCTCCCCATTACAGTAAAGTCCATTTATAGGCCAATGCACAAAGTAATCAGTACAATTCTTCCAAAAGCTTCAGCACAACAAGCGCCGTTCTAGTCCCAAAAGGCAATGGGCTAAATGTTCCATGGCGAGGCTCACTAGCTAGTGTATGCGTAAAGTAAAAACGTATCATCCTTTTTATTCTATCATAACGGCATTCGTAACGTTGAATGCTCACAGCGCTTTCGATATGGGACGATTGCTTGCTTTTATATATTTTGCACTAACCGCTATACAAAAGTTGGTCAAATCGCTAAAGATAATCGATTTATTCGTCGAAATACTCTGATAGCAAAGGAACTATCTTGAAGCTACAGATTTAAAGACAGAGGCCCATGTTGATATCAAAGTACGAAAGGTGATCCAACAAGTTTGTGAATGGTGCAATGGAATTGGCACAATAAGGTGTTTCGATTCCGTCTGGGCAGACTTCTGTAATTTTACGAAGGATAAGGATGTGAGATCGACGATATCCTCGTGCCAAGATATTCTTTATATATACTTACTAACTGTGTCCTTGTCGTCTCCGGTAATCCAGAACTCCTCGCCTGCATGGAGAAACATAGGTGGCGTAGGAATATGGGGAATAACTATACACAGTTGCAACGGTTACACATAAAAAGTAGAAGCGATTCTCATATGAACATACGGTCTCGCTTGCTGACAACGCGCTTGAAAGGAATTTTGGTGCTGGTAACATACTTAGCAAATCTTGGATCACCAGTGCGAGGTTGTCCTAGCGGCATTACCGTATCATGAGATTATCAGCTGTACGTAGCGATTGAAGTGATAAAATACCTTGTGTATGTAAAAGTAATTTATCGACCCCAAAGCGAGTTGAATTAAGGTTAAAGAGATCCAAGGCGCACAACAAAGCTTGAGATCCTCCAAGCGAATGTCTGTTATTAAGAATTACTGGTGTTAGTTCCATTGCCTTATACCAATAGCTTTTGTCTCTCCGGCATTTTTCTTTTGCATACCCTGTAACAGCAACCTTGTAGTCGGGAAAATTTTCGACTTGTTCTTGAATAACCTTCACAAGCTTATCTCGAACTTCGTTATAGCTTTCCAGGAAACCTGCGTACGTACATTATGTCTTAGAACTTATCAATACTCTGCTGTGCTCAAACAAACCTTTATGCACTTTGGTACCCTTCGCGATCGGGTAGTCAACTGGTGTAAAAATCGCGTCCTGCAGAAAATGAAAAGGTTCAATTCAAACTAAGCCTTTAAAAAACTGTGACAAGTACTTACGACAACAAAACTGTTGATCGAATTGGTTCCTATAGATCATCAATGGCTAAATATTAACAAAGTATGTCGGTGGGCCCGTTTCTTATGATGTATACCTCTGAAGACAACATAGATTGTTTTTTGTTGATCACCACGCAAAACCATTGCGTTAGTATCAGCCAGAAGTGTTGTAAAAGTCTTGATGAGCTTCAAACTCTTATCACAATGCTTGCAATTGAAAAAGCCCAATGGAATGACAGTTTTGCAATAAGCAGCGGCAGACAACTTGGCGTAGAAGATATGATCTTCGAGTTCTGCGGCAGTAGCTTCACGTACGTTTGGTGGGCTTAACAATCCAGTAAGAGCGTCACCAACACTTTTGGGAAAAGTGGTAGCATTCAATGCCAAACCATCTTTTTGATCCGTTCCAGACGGGAGTGCACCATTTCTTTCCTTGGCATCGGCTTCAGGATCGTACTCGGTGGCTCTCTTGGTAGCATCAATTGGATGCGCAGCAACCAATGGCAACAGGAGGTAGGTAAGGGCCAAAACTACGGTGGTAAATTTCATCCTTGGGTAAGCTCGTGCTTGGTAACGATTGGGAGGCGTGTATTTGTTGATGGCGAGATCATTGCGCGCATCCCATCATCGTATTTATACTACTTTGATCCATCGGGATTTCTCTCGTTCGGAATATCTCGCAGGGATAGATCATTGCATCTTTTTACCGTTCATTACAGACTCTTTCTATAAATGATACCGTGGGGAATGAGGATGAAGGGCGAGAAAAACGATGGGGTTAATTGTTGACGGCGGCACGATCGTGCATTGGCATCTGATTAAATCGCATATATGGACTTCATGTGAGCCAGTTAAAAATATTTTTTAGTTGTACAGTGGCTAATCTGAAGTGCATAATTTTAAGCACGATTTGTTGTGGGGAAGTTGGCATAGCTATATATTCATTGTTATAGTCTGGACAGCCGCCAACTGGGCCTATAAACATGCTGCATGCAGGTCAGTATAAGGATGCCCTACGCCACATGGATATTACCAAGAAGCATTTTCTTGGTGAAGTATTATCATTCCATTACTTATGTAATGCTTGTAAACCTTGACAGATAGTATATAAACGAGCAGTTACTGCTAGGATACTAGCACTAAATTGCTTCGTACGACAATCAGTTACGCCCGGATCACCGGATAATTTTCAGTGTTTCCTATTCGGTGATCGATCAATGCACAAGGTCTACTGAGATTTCCTCATGTTGAGAAAATATTTTGACGTTTTTTCCCATGGGAGACCTTTATTACATACTTTGACAATTCACTGCTTAGAAACCAAGGAGCCATTTTTCATGCACATGATTTCTAACAGCAGCATCAGCAGCATGCGAACTTTTCTATTAGAAATCTCTCATTGTCTTTAGATTTTACGTAATTTTCCATTCGATTAGGAAAAATAGCTTGCTTTGAGAAATTCATAGTCGCGCATAGTAGCTCGGAAACAAGTTACACGGCTAGGAGGAGTTAGCAGTCGATGAATTTTTCCTCGTTTATAGTATCGATTCCATTGCAAGGTATATACCCTATAGCTATTTTTGTTGCATTTGCTCAGAGATACTTTAGTGATCTGTAGTATCAAAAGTGTTTCGAAGCAAAAGTACTAGATGAATTACTTTTCCGTCCTCAAAATGCGTAGCAGCACATAATAGCCGTTTCCCTGGCTTAATCCTCATCCATCATACCAGACCCTAATTCAGTTGCCAGCAACAACCAGAATTGATTTATTTTGTGGAGTTTACAAAGTGATAAAAGATTATGTACATGGGAGATTGCAATGAATATGGAAGCTGAGGGCAGTAATAGATACTTTTCTATGAGAAAATGAAAGCTTTTTTTTACCACGAGTCGAGCTTCATGGTACCGTTCTCCATCAAGTTAGTGTGCATCTTGAAGGCCTTCTCCAACATGTGGGGCTGGTGACCACGGCCAGCAGCCAAGCACTTCTTGGTGGCAAGGTCAAAGTAGTCCTGAAGCATAGGCTTGTAGTCAGGGTGAGCGCACTTGTCAATGACGACCTGGGCACGGTCACGGGGGCAAAGACCACGCAAATCAGCAAGACCCTGCTCAGTAACAATGATATCCAAGTCGTGCTCGGTCTGGTCAACGTGGGTGACGAAGGGAACAACGCAAGAGATACCAGTGGGGTCCTTCTTGGAGGGACGAGCGGAAGGAGTGTGCATGATACTCAACTTGGCGTTTCTCAAGAAATCGGCGGAACCACCAAGACCGTTAAGCATACCGGAACCGCAGACCATGGTGGAGTTGGCATGAGCATAGATGTCAACTTCAACAGGGGTGTTCATGGCAATGGAACCCAAGCGACGGATGATCTCGGGCGAGTTGGAGACCTGCTGGGAACGCAAGAGCAAGCGATCCTTGTACTTCTCCCAGTTCTCATAGAAGCGATCGAAACCTTCGGGCGAGAAACGGATGGAGGTAGCGCTGGCGAACTTGAGCTTGTCGGAATCGAAGAACTCCAAGAAGGTGTCCTGCAACACTTCAGTGAAGCTAATGGATGACGATTAGGCCTATAGCCACGGGAAAAATCGGGAAAATGTATAACTTACACAGTGACATCCTTGAAGGGCGACTTGGCCAAACCACCAATGACGGCGTTGGCAATGTTACCAATACCAGACTGGAGGGGCAAAAGGTTCTCGGGAAGACGGCCGTGCTTGACTTCGTGCTGCAAGAACTCGATCAAGTGGTTGGCAATGGCCTCAGAGGTATCATCGGCAGGGGCGTTGGGGCCGGTGTTATCGGGACGATCACTCTCAACAATGGCCAGAATCTTGTCCTGATCAATTGGGATGGCAGTCTGTCAAATAAAAAAGAAAGTCAGCTCAGGCTATTCCCATTTCTCCTCGCTCAATTTAACTTACAGTGCCGATTCTGTCCTCAGTGCTCATGATCAAGTAGGGCTTGCGGTAAGGGGGGTTGCTGCCCATGGTAATGTCATGGAGACCTTCGAACGAAGGAATGCGGGTATTGACTTCAATGATGACCTTGTCAGCCATCTGGAGAAGTTCGGGGGTGGCACCGACGGAGGCACCGGGAACAATGGCACCATCCTCAGTGATGGCGGTGGCTTCGACAATGACAACGTCAAGCTTGCCGTTGGGCTTGTCCTTGGTATAGTAGCCTGGTAACCCACACACACACATTAATTTCCTGTCTCCTTGCGTTATACCATCCACACGTTTGCATACCATACAAAAGATCCTGGGGGAACATGGACAAATGCTTGTCGGCGAAACGGATACGGCCTTCGTTGATACCCTTCTTGATGTTCTTACCGACCTGATGGGGGTAACGGCGGTCGATCATGTCAAGACCAGCCCAGCGATCTTCGGTTTCAGCACCAGTGGAGGCACCGACGAAAAGGTTGAACTTCATCTTGCCCTGGAGGTTGTTGGACTCAACGTGGTCGGCAAGAGCAGTGGGAATCATCTTGGGGTAACCGACACCAGTGAAGCCAGACCAACCGAGGTATCTGCAAACAAACGGCACTGTTTAGGGCCATTTTCCCATTTTTGCCCGTAGAAAACTGTAACTTACTGGCCATTCTTGAAGTACTGAAGGGTATCCTCGGCATTGACAACCTTCTTGAGGAGTTGTGGGCGGCGAACGCGGGATTTCAAGGCAGCACTGACAGAGGCCATTGTCGTATAAAGGAGAAAGTGGAGGTACGGACAAGATGGACTTTAGGCATCGACCGTGCTTTTATATATTAGTCGGACATACCGGGAGTACGCGCGCCTGCGGGACCTGGCAGGTAAAAAGTAATAAGCAAAGGGGAGCGTATATCTGCGGAGTAGAACGGAATGCCGCCCTGGTTTGTTGTGGGGTTTTGTGGATGCCTTACTCCGCATGTGCCGTTGGTTTCACTCTCCAAACAGATGACGTTTGTCGCCTACTGCCTGGAAGTTGCGAGGGGAATAGCATGCTTGCCTATTGTTCTTCCGGCAAATGGATCAAGGTTCATGTGCGTTTGAAAGTCAGCAAGTAGTACGATGATCCGTACGTCATTTTGACACTTCTTGCTGTTTGTTGTTTTGTGGGTTACCCGTTGACCAGAAGTCCAAATAAACTGAATGTCGGATTAAACTAACTGAACCCCCGTGGGGTTTCGCGCAAACCATACCGGTTTCATCCATCAGTGCGGTAGAAATAAAAGAACAGGTTCCGGCTAAAACTTAAGGAGCGGACTCCATATTTTCTTCACAAATGAGGCAATTTCACCGACTGGCCCGAGCTGCCAAACAACCGAAGCTGCCAAAACGTACAACCGATGCTTTACTATCGTTGTTATCCGACAGCTGTAAGTCCTGGGGTAACGTTTGAAGATAAACATTTAACACGATATGCAGCGTTGATAATACAAGTTTTAAGCGGATAACGCTAAAATATATTAGCTTCTTCTCCGTGACATGTGTGCTATATCATGCAATGTATGCTTTCGTTCCTGGATCCCGCTCATGCATTTTTTTCGACTCTCTTTGGAATTGTTGGGTCCTGAAAATCTTTACGTTAAAAAAAATAGAAGGGTCGGTCGTGTTGTTCGTGTTGGTTTCTCAGACCAAAGTCAAAGTGGTGATCCAGAAGTATCGTGCTAAATGTTCCGCAAATACTGGTCGCTATAGTCAGAGCTGAATGTTGTTTTTTTCTCGCGCAGTATATTTCAAGCGAAAGTGGAAAAAGCTACATCCATGATCACTATACGCATTTTCGTTGTTTTTCCGGCCCCTATTTATATACCAGCGATCCACTCCCCCCATATCAAACCATCATAGTCCATTCAGGATCCGATCCGATGTCCCAAATAGGCTCAATGCGATCAAAAAGAGGCATTATATGGTGATAATAGACATAATCTGTCTATTGCTTTGTTTTTAATCCATTGTATCGAGATTTCTACAACGCATTTCGCCAGGATAAGGCCATAGTAGCTATATAGATTGCAATATGTTGCCCAGAAATGTTCGGAGAGACGCGGATGTTGGTATATGCGTCTCGCCTAAACGAAACTTGCAGCATCAGCGGAACTGTTCTCTGTCTGTTACTGGCTTTTTGTTGGCCGTTACGTTTGCCTGTATATATAAATTACCATTGAATTGAGTGCTATTTATATCGAAGTTACGAGTATTTTACGATCAATAGTCTACTTTGAGACTAAAGATATTAATTCTTACATAGTGATGTTGTCGCAAAGTTTAGAGTTATTTCAGATTTGATATAAAGGATTCAACAAAGCCTTATTAATAAGGTTCATCAACCGGTAACAGTACGATCATTTTGCTTGTGACTAGTAGTACTATGCACTGTCAATTGCAACGTCTTTTGTAGTGTGCCTACTTGTTGTTTCGTCATTTAATCACCCGCTTCGATATGAGCGAGTTAAATGCGCTACGAACACCTAGTACTGTGAGTGTTATACATATAACAACGCTGTAGAAAATTATTTATTACATACTCCATCTCTCCTAGATTACCTAATATTAGCATTAGATTGGCCAATTGAAAATAGCTCCCGCTGATCATATGATATTGTTTTTCTTTAGCGAGCACAATGCTATATATAAGTTACTAGAGTTGTTTCAAGGGCTTCTACGACTTGTATACTCGAAGTTTCTCGACTCCTGGATATGTATCCAACATAGGAGTAACGCTGATGGTAACCGATCTTGTATATGAACCGTAATTTGGAACACTTTCCATCACAATGGAATCTAGTACACATACTAACACACCAATAAAGACACTTATTCCCCGTTATACCCAACCGACAAAATGTCGAGGATTTGTAATAAACAGTTACTAGGTCGATGTACGATATGAGTGGTCTGGATATCCTACGAAATAGTACAGGTAAATCAAATAATCCCTGTCATCAGTAGTATTTATAACAAACTACGGAAGGGACTGACCCACCCAAGAACTCAGTTGCAGAGTCAATTGACACGAAGCGTGACGACGGGTTTATATCCCGGTGTTCCCGGTACAAATCAATCCGATGCCTCCGATTATACCTAGGACTGTTGTATCTTGCAGCCTCCTCTTGTGAATGGGCACCGACTGATCAAATGGTATGTGCATTAGCTTTCATCGTCCTCAGTGAAGGTCTGTGAATGCGGTGCTGTTGAATCGTCCAGAGAGCACTACGCCGCCTGTCCATTGTTTCGAACGATATATCAAGAGCTATTCAAACCATGTAGACCGATACATGACCGATGAAATAAGTCACAGGTTTTTTACCACATTATGAACAACCTTTCGCTTTCAAACAATGGGCTGACCCAAGCAAATGGAAGAAGGCGGGGCCCGCACTTTTTTTTTGGCATTAAGTCTACACAGTTTTTATTTTCGTCTCTTTATCTTTTAACAATTTTTTTTACTATACAGGCCAGTCTTTCCCCAGTCGGAACTTTTCAGACACGATATCAGCTCTCTTTACTATATAACTATACACTTGTACCCCAAGAAAACAATCACATACCTATAGGGATATGTCGATAAGTCTTTCACACTTTTCAACTTATACAAGTAGATACTATATTGATTGTTTTTGAATGTTTTATTGTGTAGGATGCTGGCGATAATGAATATTGTGTGAATACAGTGTAAAAGAAAGCTCCATACCCAACACGAATGCAGCCTCCATACCCAACACGAATGCAGTCAGTTTTGTTGCCAAGCAATGCAAACAATTTGTGCTACGCAGAACATTGACCATTGCCCAACAAGAAAAAGTCGGCCTTCTTCGCTTTACTTTTCACACTTTGATAAACAACGATACAACTGATTAGTCCTTCCAATGAAGTCCAGCGAGCATCTTTGTAACATTTAACCTTTCGCTAACTTTGTCATTGAATCACCATCTGCAAATCATGGCGTTCATTGATTATGAATTGTCCGGGCATGTGAAGCAGTGTACCAAGGGCGGAGGGACACAACATTACTCCCGATCTTTTGCTACACAGGGAGTATATCAAAGGACCGTATGTGAAGCAGTTGTACCTATGAAAAGGGTTCAGGGATGCCTACGAGTTGGACCTACAAAAAGTACTGAGGTTTTTAACCGTTCAAGGCTGCAATATCATAGAACATGGTCTGTTGATCGCATATGACCAGTAATCGTTGGAAAGACTGACCTGTTTCAAATTAGTTGAGAAACACATCCGTCATGGTATATAAGCTCATACTATCATCCATGCATTATTTCTTCTTAACCAATGCTCCAACAAGTTAGTGGTAGTGCCGAAGGCAGCTTGACAAAACCACTTTACGACTTGATAAGTATATACAATGACACGCTCATACGCGTTATAGTCAATGCTTAGTCTAACAATACCGTCACGACGCCTGATTTATTTGTGAGGCATTGTCCAAAGCTCGAGAAACTATGCTATCTGGTATCACAGTCGAGGAAAATATCTCACACGCTATCGGATCTGAACGGCGTCAAGCATCGGTACCTCGTGGACTTTTATATCCAAGTGGTCAATCTGTTTGAAGAAGCTCTAAAAGAGCTGAGACATCTTTTAGAAGCGACGCCAAAACTGCAGAGACTGGGTACAATTGCATCATTAGATGCTGATAACGAGGGTGTGAGGTTCACTTCATTGATGTACGATCATTGTTCGGACCTCGTGAGCCTCTACCTTTATAGCCATTTGAAGGTTATTCACTGCTGAACGAATGGTGGGATACTGATTGAAAGAGGAAAAAGTCAATTCATCGGGTGGTTTGCACACGCTTACATTTCATTATGCAAGCTATAGCGCTCATACACCCGCCACAGAGATATCCTGTACCACCTTCTCTTGCACTCAAGGAAAAATCTTAAAAAGATAGAGCTCATAAGCGAATATATGCATCATCATCACCATACAGGTGTAGATGATATGAATCTTGGCAGCATTCCCACTTTGGTATCTCTGTCACTGACCTGTCTTGTTCTTAAAGCCGGTGGTTGGATTCCTTTTTCGTTATGTCGATTTCTGGAGCGTTCCGCACCAAACTTGACTTTCATTGTTCTGCACGACTATTGTCATCCCATTGATCCTTTCAATTCGCTCGCTATAAGTCCCGGTCGCTTAGAACACCTGGAGCTTTTGGGAGATCCACTTTATTTCCGATGCAATTATACAATTTCTTGCCAGCTTTGCCGAAACAAAGCCAAGAATTTTTCGAAGCCTAGCTATTGCATAAACCAAGATTGTCGGGAAACAAGCAGTGGAAACTATCGCCACCAAGTACTATGATGCCAACTATACGAAAGTCTATTGCCAGCATGACAATTATGGGATCCAAAATATGATCGATGCCTTTCCTGCCACTAACCTCGGGTGCAAAATTGAAAGTTTGGACTTGTCTCTCAAATTGACGCTTCCAAAGAACTCGTGCGTTGTTCCAGATATTCTTTTAAAGGAAATCCCAGTGAAGCAGGTGCTGGAACGTATAGAAGCGAATGCTAAGCGATGGAAATCCAATTTGGGATGGTATCTGTTGATCCAAATTGTAGTGTAATCACTACTGGCCTATCTTGTTACATAGTATGGAATATAACACATATCAAGTATAGGAAGCAAAAGCTTGTTAATAAAGTAGTTACATACGAATGTTGTATTTTTCTTATGACGGCTTGATGTGATATCCCACCCAATGTAAAGTATAATGGTTTTGCTCATTACGTAATTGTAATCCTCATATCTGCCTCGTACTGGCTACTATATACTCTATCGAGTCCATGTAATGCCGAAAAATTAGAACTCCCAATTATAACTGTACGTACCCATTCTATTATTATGAAGTGCGTACAAAAGCTACATATACGCTGCAATACATATGCATCAGCCTCCCGAATTTTTCGGCGACACTCTATTCCCCATAGGTTAAGAAAATGTAACTAGCAATGACTTGTTGTTTTTGCCCTATTCACCGTTTTTGGAAAGTGTTAAGCTTAGCTGAAGTTACACCAAAGAATAAAAGGACTATAACTATTTTGGTGCATACCTCCGGAACGGCAGCTCGAAGAGCAAAGACTCCAGGAACAAACAATAAAAACACAATAGTGATAGACGGGATCGATGCGCAATGGTTGATAAACAGCTTGTCAACAAGTCTGTCATGCACAGGGCATCAAAAAAGGTCACTCCGCACTCATACAACTGACATACATATTCCACATGACAACTGCAAGAGAAAAGTATTGTAACCTTGGTTACGGAATACGGTGAGTTTAATATTCCCTAAATATGAATGCTTAAACGAAAAGAATCAGGGGATGAAGATGTTTTGTGAATCGCTGACAGTTACGGAGAGAGGACATCCAGGATTTTACTGAAAAGAACACATCTGCAAGTCATCATATGACATGTCTTGAGGACAAATTGCACATTGTGGATGATAAAAAACGAAGAAATTCGTCATGCATAGTAACAGGTGGCGTACCCATGGTTACTGACGCTCATGGATTACTGACGATGGTGATTTAAGTTTTCATAACAAAAACAACCACCCTTTTGCGGCCATGTGAACACACACACACACACAAAATTCTTCTTGTCACAAAAACTTTTCCCTTGATAGATTTCCTTTTGCTCTTTTTTCTGTAACCCTTTTACTTTTTTCTTTTCGCAATGTCAAATCCCATTGCAGCCAACGTTGAATATCTGATTCGACAAGGACACGATGCCGATCAACCGCGACCTCACCATAGTTACCATCACATGTTACGTAAACAGCAAGAGCAACAGTTACGTTTACAGCGTCAACAAGTGCATGAGCATATTCAAGTAGAAGAATCGCGTTGGAATTTTTTTCGTCGAATGTCCATTGGTGTACAACCATTGCGGGAAGAAGGCGACGGGACGGAAGTTACCCCGACAAGCGAATATTTTGAAACACCTCGGATCCATCTTCAGCCACCAATGCTCGGTGAAGAAGAAAACCTACCTTCCATCGAAGATTATGCAAAAGAGAATCGCAGATATCGTGAAAACAGAACCAATTATTTTGAACATCCGTTTGAATCTCTTTTCGATTGGCCTCCTCAAGGTATAATGAATTGCATACCAAATATTATCCATTGTTGACGGTAACAAGGTGCTACAAAGGTTTCCCCAGTGCTATTGCCGATCCCACATCGTCCTGTGACTAAAGTAATTGATTTGACTTACTGTTCAATAAAAAAAGCTAATTCTTCATCACTTTTTTTTAGCCTCATGCGCTGTTTGATCCACTGCTGGTAATACTGAATCGCAATAACTTTCGTTTCATTCAACTAACACGTCGATTTTTAGGTGACAATTCGTGATGTAGATCATAGTGTTGTTTATCACATTGATCTCCAATACGGTGAAATCAAGTGGACTGTCAAACGAAGTATTCACGACTTTTATGAACTATGGTATCTACTCAAGGTCAGATCAGGCATAGAATCACCACCTTCGTTTCCAAGCAAAATTCAAAACCTGGCAAACGCCATATCCTCCCTCCGATCACACGAACAAAGCGCATTAACAAACGGAGATCTGACATCTCTCGGATTGGGACGCAGCGAAAAGCGACGCGCCGAATTGGAACAGTATTTGCGAGAAGTGGTTCAAAAGGCAAAACATGTGGATCATTTAGACGAACTGGGTGACTTGTGCGAGTTTCTCGAAATCAGCGCAAACAGTATTGTCAAGGATATGGGATGGAAAGGCAAGGAAGGGTATGTAGAACAAAGGGTCGCTACTCGATCAGCAAACTTGTTTCGATCGGTGCGGCGATCCTGGGTTAAACGATGGATTATCTTGCGCGATTCGTAAGTTATCGAACGCTAGATGTATACACGGATCACATGACTCATCCGGTGTGGCTAAGGTACATTGCGTTTTGCAAGGATACGGCATCGGAAAGTCCAATTGAGGTCATGTTGTTTGATGATCTTTTGCGTATCGATGAAATGGAGCGAAAAACTTTCTCTTCGCATATCCAAATTTCACTATCCAATCGTAATCGCCGGATAATCATCCGTCTTCCCAAAGGTGCAGATGAGTGGCTGGCCAACTTTGCCAAGGTTAGAAAGGAAAGTCCCTGGGCCAAAACTCATAGAATGCAATCCTTTGCTCCTCCTCGCGAAAATTGTAAAGCGAAATGGTTTGTGGATGGTCACGGTAAGCTTTTAAACATATATGCATATTTTTTTTGCTAATGGGTGGATAAGAGTATTTTGAAGCGGTCGCAGAGGCTATATTATCGGCAAAATCGGATATATTCATTGAAGATTGGTGGCTGGTATGTTGCTCATACATGTAAAAGAAAAATTACGACTTGTTGACATTTTATATGCTTTTTATAGAGCCCACAATTAGTAAGTTGTACGATCTCTGTTGTTAGTCGCACGACTCAAACCGGTTTTTTTTTTTTTTTTTCAAAAAGTACCTTAGAAGACCCCCAAAAGGAAACGAAGAATATCGAATCGACCGGTTACTGAAACGAAAAGCAGCCATTGATGGTGTAAAGATATACATTGTTATTTACAAAAGTATGTCTGTGGCACTACCACTGGATTCTCATCATACCAAACACTGGCTTCAAGATGCTCATCCAAACATTGTTGGTAAGTGTATATAATCATTAAACACCTGTTGTTTGATTACTAATACTGTAAATGTAGTATTACGCCACGCCAACCGTACAAAATCGGCTTTTTGGGCACATCATGAAGTATTTACCGAAGTTTATACCAAGAATTTCTTTTCACTCAACCTATTATCTTAGAAAATCCTGGTGATTGATCATCGACTCGCATTCGTCGGGGGGTTGGACTTATGTTTTGGGTTTGTAATATCACTCCTTGTTTTTTCGCCAAAGTTGACATATACATTCACAAAGGCGTTATGACACGCATACACACGACCTGACAGATTATGCTGCCGATGATGAAGCATTTCCCGAGATATTTCCTGGTCAAGATTATTCCAATCCTCGAATCAAGGATTTTATCAAGGGTAGCAATGTGAAAGACATTATTGCAAGTACAACAACTAAGGGTTTTATAATAGTCAGTCAATATGAACTACAAACCGTGGACAAACGGAGAATTGCCCGAATGCCTTGGCATGACATACATACTGGAATGGTAATATACGAATGACCTTCTTTTCTAAAACGATTCTTAAAGTTGTTATCCCTGCAGGTCGGACCACCTGCTCGAGATATTGCGCGACATTTCATTCAGCGATGGAACTTTATAAAATCAACTACTCATGCTCGTGACCGTCCTGAAGTACCATACTTGCTTCCGAAAGGTGAATATGTTTCATCCGAAGATGAACGAAAGTTCCGTGGGACGTGTAAAGTACAAGTGCTTCGAAGCAGTGCGCACTGGAGTTCAGGAATTGAACGTGAAGTAAGAGATATATACTTTTTTTCTAACATTGTGTTGCTTACACGATATTTTTTCTATAAAGCATTCGATATACAATGCATACATGGAATGTATAACAAAAGCAAAACATTTCATTTACATAGAAAATCAATTTTTCAGTAAGTCGCATGAAGTATACCAAAAAATTAGTTTTTAAATGTTTCACTTTTTTAGTTACGACAGCAGATCCAACTAGCGATAAAAGACTTATCAAGAATAAGATCGGTCAGGTTAGTCCCAACCTCCCCTAATCCCCTTATTTAGGACCAACATATTCATACACACACACTAAATAGGCTATTGTGAATCGAATAATACGAGCGCACAAAGCCAAAAAGAAATTCAGGGTTATCGTTGTCATTCCATCTGCGCCAGGATTTGAAGGCGATTTTTCAAGTCCTGATAGAAGATCAATGCCACTTCGGTAAGGAGAGCTCTTGTAGCGAAAAAAAGCATGCATGCAAAGGTTAAGTAATACAACATAGGTCTGTTGCACATTATCAATACATGTCCATCTCACGTGGAAGCGACTCGGTACTAGAAAAGTTGCGACAAGCCAAGGTTCCTGCAGAAGAATACATTGGATTTTATAGTTTACGAAATTGGGGTCGCGTGAAAACTACATCAGCTACACCCCTTTCAAGTGGTATAAAGGAAGAGTCTCCGCTAGGTTCTGCAGCAACGGTGGTTGGATCAGACATTGTCGGGAGATCCAATAGTGGCAAACGCAAAAAGGGACGATCACTTGCAGTAATGGCAACAAAAAACACAAGTAATAGTGGTATAGCAACAGATGAAGTAGTTCGGCGTCAACCGCGTATGGAATTCAATGACGCAAGAATGGAATACGTTACCGAACAAGTCTATATTCACTCAAAACTGATGATTGTTGATGATAAAACCGTCATCTGTGGTTCAGGTAAATATGGTATATTACCGATACAGTTATTATTACTTTTTGCTAACCTTACTTTTATTTCTTTGTTCAAATTCATGCAGCTAATTTAAATGATCGGTAATATGCGATGATTTTCCCATCTACATTGCTAAAAAGTCACTTTAAAATAGATCTCAGTTAGGAAATCGAGATTCAGAAATTGCAACCGTGATAGAAGACACTGACACTGTCCCTTCTCGAATGAATGGTTTACCGGTAAGACTTGTTTTA
This sequence comes from Fennellomyces sp. T-0311, assembly GCA_025266875.1. NCBI lineage: Eukaryota > Fungi > Mucoromycota > Mucoromycetes > Mucorales > Lichtheimiaceae > Fennellomyces > Fennellomyces sp. T-0311. Next base: position 632,795 of record JALLLT010000018.1, read on the forward strand.
TATCAGGAGAAAGTGGGTTCCAAAGTTAAATCTCCTAAGTAAATGCATTGCAACAGTATAATGCATCAAGATTTGCATTGACGCTGCGAATGCAACTCTTTAAGGAGCATCTTGGGGTTCTCGACTCGAACGAAGATATGAAGCGTCAAGATACTTTAGCCATGGATCCATTGCACGATGAATTCTATTACGGAGTATGGAACAAGATTGCCAAGGCCAACACCGATATTTATCGCAATGTGTTTCGTTGTGTACCTGACGATACCGGTAAAGTGATCACACTCCGCATATTGCTCCGTGTACTAAGGGATATTGTACAGTATCAACGTTTGAGGAGCATCGACGGTTCGTTCCCGATCCTATGCGGATCAGCGCAGGACATGTTGCCAATCCATGGAGTATGAATGAAGAACAAATCCAAACGGAGCTAAGCAAGATACGTGGACATCTGGTGACCTTTCCCATTGAATATTTGAATCGAGAAAGTATGATTGCGTCTTTGATGCAAGAGGCTGTCCCCCCTCAAGTGTTCACCTAGCATGGTCTTGTGCGAATGCAATATGCAGGCGGATCAACGTTCATGCCATAATCGGCACATGATGGAGTTTTTCCAAAAGTTGGCATATCTCGTTTCGCGGTATACCAAATCGGGTCACTCTGATGGGCTGGGTGTCAATTTACTGGGCTTCATATATATATTTCTTTGTTACTCTTTTATACCTTTACCCTTTCGTTCTGCTATCTCTCTCTCCTTGAAAAAAAAACCAACAGCAAGTCTAAATGTAATGCATTGGAACAATCAATGTGGATACTGTATAAATACCCTTATTGATCTGCTTCTTTTTCCCTCCTTCCTTTTAGCCAAACACATAAACAGCAAGGGCTTTTTCCCGAGACACATCACCGTTGTTCAACACAGCAACAAAAAAGTAACACTTTATTCAAAAAAAACATACTCTACAACCCGCAATGCCGCGTCAAACACCAACAGTGACGGCGTTCAGATCGGTGTCTGGGCTTGTTGGCAAAGGGATTCATCGAGCCGCCAAGATTTCGATTCGCAATCCAATCGAAATGGTAGTTGCGGTACTTTTATTGGCGTCGTTCGGTTACTTTACCCTGTACAACGTGGCCCGAACCTCTGATATCTTTTCCGGGACGACCACACGTCTATACCCCGCCACCGTCTACGCATCGAGCCACCAAGACGAATTTAGTTTGATCGATAATGACGAAAACGTCAAGAACGCGCTCAAGATTCATCTGAAACAGATTACAGTGTCCGATGCGGAGCATGGTGTTCTTAACCCCAACACACTCTCTCATATCCTTCGTTTTCAACAAACCATCGAGAATAACATTTATGTACCCCAAGATACCGCCAATACCAAATTCTCGTATCGGAATGGCTTGTGTTACAAGCCTGGTAATACATGCTTTGTCCAGTCGCCGCTTGCATTGTGGGAAAACGATCAAGACGTTCTGTCGAACGACAAGAATATCCTGCATACCGTTCGAGACCATGCCGCCATCATCGACCATTCAACCGTTACCTTGTCATATGCTGTCAATGCAACCGGTTCCATGCGTCACGAATTGGCAAAGCAATGGGCACACAAGGTCGAGAACTTGCCTCCTGCCGACCTCGTATCACAAGCTAATCAGAACGAAGGCGAGAACTTGTTTGCTTGGTTATTTATCATCACCCGCAATGTCGTGTTCCGTCTCAAGGAGCTTATCGATGTAAGTTTCCAACTCCACTTTTTATTTTACACTTTCCAACATTAACATACTTTCCACTATAGATGGCCGATAACGTTGATATCATGGTTATTCTTGCCGGATACGTCATGATGATCATCACATTCGTCTCATTGTTCATCAATATGCGGAGAATGGGGTCGCGCTATACGCTAGGTACGTAAAAAAAAAATCCCAGCTAATTGTTACTTGACAACTAATAATTACTATAGCAACTGCTGTTACTGTCAACGGATTGTTCTCCTTCATTCTCGCTGTCTTGACTGTGTACGCTCTTGGCGTCCAACCCTCACCTGTAGTACTGGCGTAAGTGTCTCTGGTGTAACAGCAAAACAAACAACTTTTTTTTTTTAGCTAAACCATATATTTTTCTACTCCTTTACTATTTTTTTAGTGAGGCTATTCCTTTCTTGGTTGTCACGATTGGGTTTGAGCGGCCATACAAACTGACGAAACGAGTGTTGGAATACAGCAAAGAAGCACCGTTAACGCGCCAAGACGTCCGTGAAACCATTCTTCGGGCTGTTGACTCCGTCGCATTACCAATTGCCCGTGATTGTGTAATTGAAATCATCGTGCTTACGCTCGGTGCAAAATCCACGATTGCCGGGTTGCGCGAATTCTGTTTCTTATCTGCCATCCTGCTTGCATACGACGCTGTGCTTCTGTTTACATGGTATACGTCCGTTCTTGCACTCAAGCTTGAGGTTGGTATTTTAAAGTTATGCATAAATATTTATCTTATAAACTAACAACTCATTAGCTGACACGTATTCGAGAAATCAGTGGCTCAGCTACATCTTCGAACCAAAAGGCAACCAAGCCATCCAATATGAGTTTCATTCGTCGTACGGTGGTCAAGGCGTTAAGCGACGACCAAACATCGACTCCTCGTGATCAACAGAAATCTGATGCACCTTTCATCGGGCGACTTAAACTACTTATGGTAAGTTATTTTGTCATTTCACAACTGACAGGTTTTTTGTAAAACTCATATGACCTTGCGTTTTTAGATCGTGGCATTTGTTGCTGTGCACATTTTTGAATTCTGTACCGCGTTCCAGTCGGGTCCACAAGTGGATGTTACTCAACCAAGTGTGGCTTTAGTTTTGAGCAACCTTCTTAATCAACACCGCGCATCTCCCCAAGCCAAATTGCCTCTCGTGGTTGAAGTATTCCCTCCTTTACTGTTCCATGTCCCTTCACCAAACAAAAGCCTGATGCCCGAGTCGATCACAAGACCATTTGAGGCTTTATCGGAAATCTATGCCGTTTACATCCAGCATCCCGTCATCAGCCAGTGGCTTGCCATCGGTCTCATCGTTTCACTTTTTCTCAACACCTACCTCTTCAACGTTGCCAAACAATCGAAGCAAGCCGAAGTACCCGTGAAGAAGACGCTGCCGCCGCCACCACCACCATCTCAGATTATCAAGAAACCAGTGGTTGCTCCTCGCACCGATATTGTACGCTCAGTAGACGAATGTCTTGCCTTGGTCAAGACACCTGAAGCACTTAATGACGAAGAGATCATTTCATTGGTACAGAATGGCAAAATGGCACCTTACGCACTTGAAAAGGTTCTCGGCGATCTGCAACGTGCAGTGTCTGTTCGCCGCGCTTTAATTTCTCGTGCATCATATACCCAGACATTGGAGAACAGTTTGTTGCCTTTAGAAAATTATCACTATGACAAGGTGCTGGGCGCCTGTTGCGAAAACGTTATCGGTTACATGCCCATTCCTCTTGGTGTTGCAGGTAACACAAGCTATACACGGAGCAAAAAGATCAAGTATTAAAAGATGTGATTTTGTTTAGGTCCAATGAACATTGATGGCATCGACACGCACATTCCCATGGCAACCACAGAGGGTTGCTTGGTTGCATCTACTGCACGTGGCTGCAAAGCTATTAATGCGGGCGGTGGCGCCACTACTATCGTTACTGCTGATGCCATGACTCGAGGACCATGTTTGAGCTTCCCCAGCATTGTGCGTGCCGGCGAATGCAAACGATGGATCGAACAAGAAGGCAACGCCATTATGACGGAAGCGTTCAACTCGACTTCGCGATTCGCTCGATTGCGCAAACTCAAGGTAGCTTTGGCGGGTCGCTTGGTCTACGTTCGATTCTCCACCACCACGGGTGACGCGATGGGCATGAACATGATTTCCAAAGGATGCGAAAAGGCCCTGAGCGTACTTTCGGAATACTTTGAGGATATGCAGATCATCTCATTGTCTGGCAACTACTGCACTGATAAGAAACCTGCGGCCATCAACTGGATCGAAGGACGTGGAAAATCCGTTGTAGCCGAAGCCGTGATTCCTGGCTCGGTCGTTGAAAAAGTGTTAAAGACCACGGTAGCAGCCCTTGTCGAGTTGAACATCAACAAGAACTTGATCGGATCAGCGATGGCAGGATCAGTGGGTGGGTTCAATGCGCACGCGGCCAACATCCTTACGGCAATCTATCTTGCAGCTGGCCAAGATCCGGCGCAGAACGTTGAGAGTTCCAACTGCATGACGCTGATGACTGCTGTGAACGATGGAAAGGATCTCCATATTTCCTGCACGATGCCCAGTATCGAAGTGGGCACTGTGGGCGGCGGTACGACATTGCCTCCTCAGCAAGCTATTTTGGATATGCTCGGCGTACGAGGACCTCATCCGACCAGTCCAGGTGACAATGCACGAAGGCTAGCCCGAATCATTTGTGCGTCGGTGATGGCCGGGGAATTGTCGCTGTGCGCTGCCTTGGCTGCTGGTCACCTTGTCAAGGCACATATGGCGCACAACCGTGCAACCGCGGCACCCGGCAGCTGCATCAAATCATAAAGTTTTGCTTATTTATTTTTGTTTTTTTGTTTGTGATTCCTTCTCATACTCGTGTTTAAAAAAGCTTGCTCTCTCCTTTACGTTAATATAAAAAGTGTTCCAGTGGTCGCACACACGCATTTAAAGTGATACGAGACTTTGAACTGTGCGGCACCGCCCATCACGGGTAGGCCGAGAACCCATTATTTTCTTTTTCGTTTTGCTTTTTCTGTTATGGGCTTCTCTTTTCCACCTCTTGCTCACTTGTTTAAAATGTCGGACACTGACTCGGACAATGACACTCAGGATGACGCATCCGCTTCTTCCGATGTCCTCATCAAAAGTAAATCTTGAACATCGCTAATTTTTTATGCTACAAGAAACTGACCTTGACCAAAAACAGATATAGTGCAGGATCTCTTTTGTTACGATACCATCAAGAGAAAACGCATTCTGGAGTTTTATTTCGTCCCAGATGCTGTCATGATCACACCCTTCATGGCTGCAAAGGGCGTTCAGGAAATCACAAAGTAAATGCTTTTGCACTCATATTGATAAGTGAAGTATCCATGCTGATACAACAGTAAAGTATCTACGGGATCTGGCAAAATATCAACAAGACCGAGCCCGACATTAGGAACATCGTGTTCGATGGGTAAGAACGAGGGCACATGAAGTGTTTATATTGGACGTGGAGCTTACTTTCCCAGTAGACGAAGTGCCGTCATTCACTATGTACAGAACATTTGTCCCGCCGTGTTACCATCGACACGTTACACACTCCGCATTCCAGCCATTACGACATTGTACTTCAAAGAAAAGGATGGGCTGATCAAGATTTACAAGCAGCAGGACAGCTGGACCCTGGAAGGTATTACCTGATGGTTTGCAGTCCCAATACTCAAGTTAACCGCCTCTCTTTTTTTACATAGGATTGTTGGAAATGCTGCCCTGGTCAAGAGTATGGTATACCCGCATCCTTCGCGTGCTATGTGCCAAGTTTGCGGCTATCGCCGGAGACATGTACGAAGGATCGTCACCTTGGCAGGAGCACATGTACTCCACATCGCAGCAGGAACAGGTTGTTCTGGACAGCAGTTGGAAAGACCTGGAGACGGACAAGAAAAACGAATTGGTGGATGGCATGATCCTTTTGGAAGACAACTAAAGTATAATTGTATATTCCCCTTTATATATGTTCTATCTATATATTATTTATTTGATATCTATATATTATTTATTAAAATCGAAATCTTGTGTAAATTCCCCGTACGATCTTTTTTGTTTCCATAAAAGAATGCGAGGCAATGCAACCGATCTTCGTTGCAACAGCAATGTAGGAGAAAGAGGAGGAAAGCAGGTTAGTAGAAAAAGAAGGACGAATCCCCTTCAGATCTTCTTTTCTGAGATCGACAATCTGTAAATTATTTACATCCGATAGGGTTCTTTACGTAGATTAATAGGTTCGAGCGATAACCCCTCGCTGATAGGTTTCTCTTTTTCCAACCCTCATTGTCGATGATTACCGGAACATGGGTAGCAAGTCAAGGTTACACATGAAAAATCCCGGAAGCCATGTTCCGACAGTCAGGAATTTTGAAGAGGGTAGAAGAAGCATAACCACGATTGTCTGACTATACACGTGTGAAGGTCAAACAGGCATGTCGCAGGAGACTACCACTGTCAGAAATGGGAGTAAGGTTCAGCGGAAGAGAGAGAAGGAAAAGAACTCCAAAAAAAGGGGTCCAAGGCGCGCTACCTTGCATTAAGAGAATATAAAGCGTTGCCTAAAAAAAGTTATTTCTTTCGCTTGATCCTTTTTTTCAAATGATTGCTCGACCCACTACACCACGTCCACCCAACAAGGCTCAGCTTCGAATAATCCGATGCACTTGGGAACGAGTAACGGAGAAGCGTCTCCCTGATGACAACCCGAATGTGTCTGCATCATATGCGTTTGGCCAGTGCTTTTACGAAGCATTGTTCAAACTTGACCCTGAACTCAAACCATTCTTCACCAACACAGTCCAGCAAGCCCGTGTACTGACTGGAATATTATCATACATCGCCCGATCACCATCGATTATGCCTGCACGGTTCAAGGAGATTGGAACCATAAAAGAAATGATTGCCATGGATGATGATGAAGAACTCAGCAGACAGGAGGAAGCATGGATGATTGACCAGCTGCACGAATTGGGGGCCCGGCATGTAGAATACAAAATATATCGGGAAACCATGTTTGATCACATTGGTCCGGCGCTTGTTGAGGCTTTGATAAAGCGCTTGGACAGCGAATACGAACCTCATGTCGGTGAAGCATGGTTGAAGGCAAGAGTACGCAAAATAAGGGGCTTAACGAGATCTAATTAGATTTACTTTTTAGGCACATTTTTATGTCGCGTTCCACATGAAGAGAGGCTTACAATCCCAGCTGGTCTGGGAAAATGCATTAGCCGATGATCAGCACTTTCAGCATCGTCGACAAGAACGAAGACGTAGCAGTGGTGCAAGCAGTGGTGGAAGTGCAGCCAAAGCCAACAGTTGCACGATACAATAGTTTCTCTCTTTTTTTCTATGCTTTATTGATAAAATTACAAAAGTGGGGGAATATACAGTAATATTTTTTTTACTCCTTCTGGATAACCACAGCGCTGGCAGCACCACCACCATTGCAGACACCAGCTGCACCAAATTGGCCCGACTTGAGCAAGTGAGTCAAGGTAACAACAATGCGGGCGCCGGACGAGCCAATCGGATGACCCAAAGCAACAGCACCACCAGCCACATTGACCTTGCTAGGGTCCAAGCCCATCAACTTCTCATTGGCACGAGCAACCACACTGAAAGCTTCGTTCAATTCAAACAAGCTGATATCGTCCTTGGTCAAACCAGCCTTTTCAAGGGCAAGAGGGACAGCCTTGCTAGGTGCAATGGGGAAGTCGACAGGTGCCATGGCAGCATCAGCATAAGCTATAAAGCATTGATTGTCTAAGCAACAGTCCACCCCGTGAAAATAACCCTGACTTACCAATAATACGGGCCAATGGCTTGACACCAAGTTCTTCGGCCTTCTTGCGGCTCATCAAAACCAACGCGGAGGCACCATCATTCAGGGTGCTAGCATTGGCAGCAGTGACAGTGCCATCCTTTTGGAAAACAGGTCTAAGGGAGGGGATCTTTTCATACTTGACATTCTTGTATTCCTCATCCTCCTTGACAACAACTTCACCCTTGCGGCTCTTGATGGTTACAGGGGCAATCTCTGCATCAAACACGCCGTTCTGTATGCACAATACTTAGAGATTATCCCACATTAATCCCCTCCCCTCTCTGTTTAATTTTACCTCCCAAGCCTTAGCGGCACGCTTGTATGATTCGAGAGCATGGGCATCTTGCTGTTCACGAGTGATGTTTTGCACCTTGGCGGTGTTTTCGGCACAGTTGCCCATGTGAAACTGATTGTAAACGTCCCACAAACCATCCTTGATGATCGAATCAGATTGCTGCTGATGGCCGTAGGCAGCGTTACGGGGAGCGTAGTAACTAAAACCAAAGATACCTGAGCATGTATGCACACATGTATATAATGGCAAGACTTACGGTGCGTTGGACATGCTCTCCATACCACCAGCCAACATGATATCGCGATCGCCCAACTTGATGGACTGGGCGGCCAACATGATGGATTTCATACCCGACGAGCACACCTTGTTGATCGTGGTTGCCTCAGTGGATTCAGGGCAGCCTATGAGATAATTTGCTGAGTCAGGATCACACGGAATCTTCCGCTAAAGTGCTTACCCGCTTCCAACACAACTTGACGTGCAGGTGCTTGGCCAAGATTCGCCTGGATCACATTGCCAATGTATGCTTCCTCAATTTGCTCGGGCTTCAAACCTATTCTTTCGCTCATTAGCTTTTTTCTCAATGGTTACAAAACATTTGAGCATTCATTACCAGCACGTTCAATGGCAGCACGGGCAGCAATAGCACCCAACTTTGGGGCAGACAAGGACTTTAAGCTGCCTTGGAAACAGCCGACAGGTGTACGAACGGCACTGGCAATCACAACGTCCTATTTTTTTTTCTGTTAAATCGCGAAACCAGAGCACATATTTGACCAACTTACGTTAGGCGACTTTGCGGCAGCAGCATAGCCTCGGGTAAGGATCTAAAATCGGTCAACAACACTGAATTAACGTATCAAGTATGAACTACATACGACACGGGTAGGCTTGATGGCTTGGCGAGTGAACATGGTTGTAAGGTGAAAGAAGAAGGAAGAGGTGTATCTGACACATGCTTGCCGCTTTTGAGTTTCTCCACATATTCCCACGATAGCTCCGACTAACGGATCCGCATGTCACAACCCGTTATTTTGGTGTGTAAAAACCTTGCAAGTTTCGGTACAGTTAGGTAGTCCCACACTGATACCTTGGATGATGTTGCTGTGCGCTCAACATGGATAACCACAGGTAAATCCCGTCCTTGATAAGTGGAGTATTAATGTTGACTAATCCAATTAAGCCTGTGAGGCTTTGTTTATAGAACCAAATATGTTCCGCAGGGGCGAAAAGGTTATTACAAATTGCATCAAGATGACTGGCCTTTGAGTATCTATCACATATTAAGTAATTTCGAGTAAACAAACTCGCTTAAAATGCTTGCGAGAAACTGCTGGGTTATATATAGTCCGGAGGCGTTGTATCCCTGGTCTTTGAATCAAATTGTTTGCTTTTGCGTATTCTATTTTAATTAATGCAAAAAGTCATTCAAAATTACTCCATAACTTCTTGAGGACTGATGCGTTGTTCTGTAAGCTGGATGAGCTTCAAAAGTGGGATACCAATGATTTGTATGAGGAACCAATAGTCAGCTTTCTCACAACTAGATATATAGTTGTGGCTATAGCCAACAACGGCACTGTTAACTATTCTTGCTATAGTATTGCTAAATATGACCCCAAGTATAATGCATTCGTCACATTCTTCAGTGAGGAAGAGTGGCGAAATGGGTGCAAGGAGTTATGTGTGGATACCCGGTTTATAGTAACGAGTAGCAAAGTACTAATGAGTAGCAAAGCAATCTGTTGTTCTCTGCATAACCCGCCAAACCCACTTCAACGCCCCGCTTTTGTTGCCGTTAAAGTCCTCCTCCAAGTCGATCATTTTGATAAGGCGCTACTCTGCTTTCTTCGTTCACTGTTCGCTTATAAAGGCATCGTACTCGCTGTATACTTTAGGGGGTATGGTGTGGTGCATATCGGCGCCGTACATGTAACACCGCGTCGTCGTCAATCTTATAATTGTGATATTGATCCAGCGTGATATCGACTACGTACTGGTGCAACAGCCATGGTATCCAGTAACGTCTGTTCAAGAAAGGTCATAGGATCGCACGGTCGTTCCATATCAAGGAAGTCCGAATCGTTCCAAGTTCAAAGTACATGAGAGATGCATTCTTTTCGATCAAGTCATAATAAAATTTGCCCACTGCAATCGTTGTGTCGCTGTCATAGTTTAACATCGATGGAAAAAGTGTCGGCAAAAGAGCTGATCAGAGTAAATATCTCGTTGTGCTCTGTTCTGCTTGTACGGGAGTGGGCTCGATGAAGGTTTTGGTCTGCGATTTCATCTCACGTTTCTTGCATCCGAGCATAGCGTTCGCCATGGGTTCGCTTTTCTTGAACTCGCCGCCTTCCTCGGTACTTGCCCGTGATCAAAAATGTCTGCTTCGTCCGGCGAGTGTTCAGCACCTCTGAAGCCGCAGGGAATCCTGTACTTGATCAACTGCTCTGCGTTTAGCTATGATATAGTCTAAAACCGCGTCAATATGGTCGAAATCTTTGGAATCTCCAAAGAAACCAAGGCGACTGAGTAACGCGCATTGCCGTAAATGAGATGTATACGTTTGCTTTTGCGATACTTTTCTGCTTTGTTTGTTTGATCGATGCAGATCTTGTTGTATCACAGGTACTCGACGTCAAAACCTTGTATATATGATAACAAAGTTCGTTGTAAGTCGCGTAACGCTTGCTCACTGCTCCGAATTCGTCTCCCTTTGAATTGTACTCGCTGTAATCTGGATTAGCACCTCGTTGCGGCAAACTATTATTTTGTGGTACAAGGAGCTAAATCACAAGGTCTTATAGGACAACGTACAGCAAAGTCATCAAACGAGACTATCATGTTGGATAAGCTGTGCGTTGGTCGTCTTTTTTGCTTGTTCGCTTTTCAAATCAAGATATAGTACCGATCTCCTTTATAAATCCTCGCACCAGTAAAATGAAATGTGTCAACTGTTGGCAGCTTCAGTCCGTACCCGAAAGCCAATATACATTCGTAAAGTAGGTACCCGTTCTTCACAAGTCGTAATGGTAGATTCGACGCTTTGCGTATGATGAAGGGATTACATCGGGAATCCGTATTACATGTACTTGCTGATACGAAGTCGCTGACAATATTTTTCGGCGAGGAGGTGTACAGTACGTAAGTTACGCGCATTCAAAGTGGCAGCGCTTATGTAATATTACTGAGCCTATTCAAGGGTTTTTAATGAAGCGGGAAAAATACAACTAAACAGGAAAAAAATCGTGTAAAAAGTAAGAGGAGGAGGAGGAGAGTAATATTGTAAAAATAATAAAAAGAAAAGAAATGCTGGGAAAAAAAAAGAGAAAAAAAAGAGACTATAATAATGGGGAAATGCACAGAATTGATTTTTTTATGATAAAGGAACCGCGTCGCCTTCGAAAAGGAGCTTTTCGATCCAGTAAATCAAGATTTCAAGAACCTTGCTTCTGGATCCTCCCTGCTGAGTGGCTGCAGCAACCAGTGCCTGCTCCCAGCTACCAGGCTGGCCATCCAAGAGGAACGTCGATGTGACGATTCCAAAGATATAGACAAGGAGGGTATAAATGGCGAAAGTGGCCGTGTTTGTAACGGCCCTGTCATTGGGTCGGGTTAATGCCCTACTACTTGGCTCAGGCGCCGGTTGAGGATTATTCATTGCGTACGCCGTTGACTGAATTGAATACAAATCACTTTAGTTTGTGTTGTACTGATGATCAACAGCACTATACCTCATTCAAGTCTTGGACGGTGCCCCGTTTCTTCCACTTATCCAATTTGCGCTGCCGGATTCTCGATTGATCCCAGATATCGGTATTCATATCAATGGTTGTATCTGTAAATCCCTGCTTTTCAGTAACTCGAATTGCAAACGGCTCCACGGTGTTCACATCCACATCTCCACCGTTGGCAATCCGTAGATCGTCAATATCGTCGCGACGATCCGGGATCTTCATCCCCATATGTGCTAACTGACTGACAAGCAACTCCTTTTCTTGATCAAGAGCATACTTGAATTCCTGCTTCACTGCGATTCACGTTTTAAAAGGGAAAATGTGGCGATCACTGTATGAACATACCTCGATCTAAATCTTTCATGGCAGCATCAGCTTGTGATTTGTAATAATCCTTTTCGTGTTCCACAGACTTGAGTCGTTCCTCAGTATCCACCTCTTCCTTGATCTCGGAATGATTTTCCAACTCTGCCCGCAACGTCTATCACAAAGCATATCAATACATTGCCTGATAAGAAAAAAAGCATATGACAATTTTACATTGATGAGAGTATGCGTTTCATCGGATGGTGCGTCCGAAAGTCCGTTTCGAGATTCCAAATCGTACTTGAGGCTATCGATGATCTCTTTTAACCGTTCATTCTCTGACCGTTGTTCTGCCAGCTGCATATGAGTGTAATGGGATGTTTCCAATTCGCGTTCCAAGCCGCTCTGCAGCGCCATCAATTTATTTCGCTCGTCGTTCAGTGCCTGAAACTCATGGTGGATCGAGCTCAGCAAAGCCTCCGTCTTTTGCAATTCGAGTTCCTTATGCCGTAACATTTCTTGAAGATCCTGTGTTTCCTCTTTGCACAACCTTAGTTATCCAGCCCCTTTTTTCCTGTCCGCGTGATCTTGCATTTACCACATTTCTCGTCAAACAGCCTTCGAATAGACATGTAGACCTGCTTTTGGTCGGTTTCTGATCGTTCGATCTGCGCAATGTGCGCTTCGAGCTAGCAACAACGTTTTAGAAGGGATAAGAAAGGATGCAAGGGGGTTGGGGACCTTACTTACTGCACTAATCTGGTCCAAACTGTTCTTTTCCTTGCTTTTATACTCCAAAATTTCACGTTTTTGTTTCACCACTTCCTGATTCATATCATCCACCCGGTTCTGGAGTTCCACGATCCGGTCCTCATTATCACGTGTCATTGACGCAAGGCTGCGTTCCGACAGTTTCAGCCTTCTTGTCAGCTCGATGGACCTTCGATAATACTGAGCTACATTGGGGCTCGACTTTTGCTGCACATCCATGCAATCTCTGTTAGTTTCCGCACTTGCTGTCACGGCGGGCGGTTCCCTAGTAACCCACCTCTTCATCATCATCCGATATTTTTCGAGTGGGATCGTCTCGAGTTGCTGTATCTATGTCGTCGTTTTTGATGTCTATGTTCTATCATGCCGATAAGTTAAAAAAGTCCCGCGCTTTAATAATTTTTATTTACTTGGTCCACCACCATTTCTTCTGACGGGCGACGACCATCCGACAAGGGTGGAGAAGTTCTCGGTCGAGCAGCTGCCATGGACGATGGAAACACCAGTTTAAGCAGATTTAAAATATCATCGGCATCCATCTCCAGGTCAGGATTGGCAAAACAGTAGGGCTGAATGGCGGTTTTTTGGTCATTGGTCAACAATGTCACTTGTTGGTCTTGTTCGTATTCGTCAATTAGGGTAAGAAGGTCTCGTGTGAAAATGACGCCTCCAGCATTATGTTCAGAAACAAGCCGTTTGAACTGCACTTTCAGCACCGCGTGAGGGATATGCTTGGAAGACTGCTGCTGCTATTGCACTCGTTCGTTGATCGGGTTTGCGTTGCGTAATGATGATACTTACCAAAGAATCGCAGCCAGGAGTGGTCATGGCAAGGAAAGGGATATGACAAGTGACTTTTTCAGCAAGCGCAAAAAAAAAATGGGGGAAGGGAAAAGAAGAATATCGAGAGTAATGGGAAACCAAAAGCGTGACACCCCTTCTCTCCGATAAGTGTCATGTTCCTATATGAGCTGATACACGAGTAAAGCGATCATGCAAACAAATGGATTCTATTTATGCATTAAACATGGCAACACATATTAAGCCTGCTCCATGTTTTGCCACGGCTCTGTTCGTATAGGGGCTCTCCACGTACAAACAAAAAAAGCAAGAACATCTATTCATAAAGTAAAAAATATACACAGAAGGACTATTCTTGTTGGGGTAACTTTGGCTTGTACTGGATCATCATCAGTCCACTGCCAGCCATGGTCATGACCGCACAGATGGCAAACATCATCGATGTAGATAGATCATCCACCTAAAGTTCCAAGTTAACGCGGTTTGCTTTTGGCTTTAAAAAAAGCAAACAAAACACTTACATGCCACATGATGATACCCACGCCAAGATTCATTGGGATTCTTAGCAGTGTCATTACTGCTGTGCGTGTTTCTTCAGGGATCGCTTGCGCTTTGAGGGACGAAAGTGATGGGTAATACAGACCAGTAGAGAATTCAAAAACGTGGTATGCTATGGCCAGGATAGGCAACTTGTATAAGGTGCGTAAGTCTCTCTCTCTTTTTTTTTAATCAACATGATTTTTTTTTCTGATCGACATCTTACCGAAGCGGATTCGTCATACACCATAGCACCAAATGACATACTCGCCAGAGTGAGTGCCATGATCAGCAGTCGATCTTGAGTAAACCACGACACGACCCTGGATGACGATGATTGGCGTTCAAGCGCTTGGAAAGTAAGTGAGCCAATCATAACAGCAAACATCATTGTGGAAAACAGATAACCCAAAGGTAAATTCTGGCTCTTTTCATCTGTGCCAACTATTAAACAGAGTTTAGCAAAGATGCATGATATACCACCCCTCGTGTCACATACCATATACTGCAGCTGCATTTTCGATCGCAGGAGTGTAAAGCAGGACAAAGATATACATGGCACACTCAAATACCGTCTGTGCGGCACCCAATACCAAAATATTCGAGTCTGAAAACGTATAATGTCAGTCGAGTATTGAAAAAAAAAATAGAAAGAGCAAATTCGCTACCTCGCCATAACGCAAGCAAGCCATCCATCAAAGTTCGTGCCAGTCGAATCTTTCCATTTCCTGCCTCACCATAGTTTTCTGCAAATGTCGAGACAATCAAACTTGCAGCCACGACAACAAGTGCCATGGCAACGACAAACGGGGCCTTGTAACCCCACAGATCCACGACAAAATTGGCGACCACGCCGGCAATGATGGCAACCAGGCCATTCAAGAACGTGGCCTTTCCAAATGTACGCGCCATCCAATCCGACGGAATTATTTCATTGGTGTGTTCGGCCACATACCATGCTTCGAATACGCTATACTGCATTGATGCTGCCATGCCGGATAGCACGTGTGATAGGAATAAAAGTGGATAATTGCTTCCCAACCGTAACAAGAGATATACAAATGCTGTCGCACAGAATAATAGACATCCTCGTCGTCGTCCCCTACAGCATGTATGAATGAAAACGGCAAGATGATGACCCACTTTAGTTTTTTCTTCTTTACCAAGAATCCGACATGCTGCCCATGGCAGTACCGCCAATGGCACCACTTACGAAACCAGTCAGAAACAGAAATGCAATTTGAGCCAGATCGAAACCGTAAGATTGGTATAGTTTATAAAGGTATGGTCCTTGTAACCAGTCAGCTCCTATTGTTGTTGATTTAAGCGTTACTAGATATCTTTTAACTATTATTCTCATCTTTGTTACCCATGACAACGAGATAGACGGAAAGGTATTTGTATTGTAATGACTGAAATCGTTTCAGCTGTTGGTCATCTGGGGATTCGACGTCCATTGATTCTAGTGTCATTGTATGGGCTGTGTTGCTGCAAGTCGCGTTACAAGTGGGACAAACCCGAAAATCCCTTTTGTTAATGCCAAAGCCCGGATTTCAAACAGCGTTCGAGCTAAAGTACTCTTAGCCACATGCTAAAACGGTAGCTGGATCAATCTAGCCCCTCAATACGATTTAATTTTTCGTCTCAAGTCGATCCTCCGTCATATTGCAAGTTGTATATTCAGCACACTCGCCATGTGGTTATTGTTGTACATAACTTGGTAATTATGCTAAGCTCCTTTTCCCGTACCTCGCTTAATGATCCCTGCCACCAGAATGGGGCATGTGACATATCAGTATGGTACCACTCGCCTTTTTTTGTAACGACCTGTCACAGATCTGACTGGAAGTAGATTATTGATGGCAGAATTGCGCTTTTCTCACCAATACAAAGTCACTTTCTTAATCATCCAAGTTACCATTGACAAGCAATAGAAGAAAAGCTGAGTGAGGGCCGTGCTATACAATCATGACAAGACAGTAGCTGTATATCAAGTGCCCTTTGGAATCCACACATAATAGTAGTAGTGAGTATATCGGTACAAATATCAATATATATTTACCGAAGAAGATCATTATGACGCATACTTCTATAGGAGTTCCTCTAGTACTGTAACAAACACATTAATTCAGAGCAATGTCTTGACTAAATGTGCATACAGCTGCCAATAAGCACTGCAGAAAGTTTAAAACTGCCAGAGCTCGTCATATCTTTTACAGTTATTACCTGATCTATCTAAGCTCCTTAAACTATTGCGTACGCATCTTTTAGCAGTAGAATCAAAATCTACATCATTCAAATGACATATAATTTAGAGGTCAGACATCTTCTAGTAAGGAGAGGAACGTTTCTACAGTAACTATATATAAATTGGAACATAGCAACAAAGCCGATCAAAGTATATATAGATTCATACGGAAGATCTCTTTTGCCAATAGACCTATTGCTACGTAGCAAGTAAACTTTTCGAAAGCGAGAAAGTGCACTTCTACTATCATAGTAAGTGCACATGGAGCATACACTTTGAGTTTCTACATGCACCAGTATAAGCAAGAAACTCATGGACGCACAGTACCGTTTGCAAGAATTCCAGACGTCGGCCATGATGGCAGTATAAGCTTTCAGAGAGCAACCATTACCAGCCGGAAACACCAACAGCGAACCTTGCAAAGCCAACATTTCGTTGTCGATCGTGATTCATCTGGCCACAGCCCAAAAGTTGGCAACTGGAGACCAATTCGCTGGTCGCGTACGACACTTTCTTTTATGAGCGAACAACAAACCACAGGAAGCGCGTGGCCGGACCCGCCCTATCTATACAAGCAATACACGACAGAGAACTCGACGAACTCACCAGCCAGCCACCAGGTCCCGATTTCTTTTTAAAATCCCTCGAAACGCCATCTCCTACCGAGTCATATATTTTTTCGACCAGCGATGGCAAGTTCATGAACAACTACGGTCATTAACGGAGTACCTGTCACGTAGCTGATTCCATCTGGACCAACCGGTATGTAGCAACTATGCAAAAAGTCGCGATCGCTTGCCTCTGACAGTAGCAATCTTAAAGAACGGATCCAGGAACTCAAAAAGCTGAATCGCAAACACATTGTACAGTTTCTTGATCTACTGGACGTCCTTGTAACCGATTTAGATCAGGTCAGGGTGGTGTTGTGCGCCTCGATGAACCTCAGTAACTAATATGGATGATGGTATGGCGAGCGGATAGAAAACATTAGCGCCATATTCATCAACATGCATCATATCCTCAACGAATACGGACCACGTTAAGTAACGAATTCGCTAGGAAGCAGGTCTCCAGGTCAACTGACATTTCTAGGCACGAGAAAAACTGCGTCTGCCAATGGAAAATCAAATAGCAAAGAAGCGAGTGGCAGCCGAGTTGATGAAGTGCGTGGGTACACACTGAGCACACGGAAAAGACACGGACCCATATCGCTAGTAAGAGCAAGGGAATGGTACAGATGCTCTAGGCCTTTGGGGAGGAAACCACGCTACCACTGCTTGATCCTGATCAAAAGACATCTGGTCCAGACACGATGGATGTCCAGGAGGAGCCGACAGAGGACACTGACGTTGTAATGGAAGAACCAGAAGAAAAAAAGGGATATAAACGCTGAGAAATTACGGCAGAAACTAATACGAATGGTCGATGATATTATATAAACAAAATGCCATCTTGCAATTCCTGTGTTTCCTGGAAGATCGTCGATAGGATAGACTCTACTGCCTCAAAAAATAACTGTGAGATGTCCTCGTGTGTTTTACGTACACAACACACAGTTATGTATGCAACATCTGCGCACAGTGAAAAGTACATTATGAATTTACGATTTAATAATTATGAATACAATACTACATACAAAGAGCATCTGATAACAATATATCAAGGGTGTCTTACTTGCATTCCAGGTCCGGATCCTACACTTTCGGAATCACAGATTCTTTATGGTGTTTGTTTAGTACATTTGGTTTTTGTTCGAACAGCACACTTTTGCGCTTAAGCGTCATGTTCCCAAAGGCTGCATATGAGCTTTGCTTTCTAAATTGAATGTTCGTCAATCATCTAGACATATTTTACGGGCCAAAGTGCTATACTTACTGTGTGTTTGTTTTGTTCGAACAGCGTACTTTTGTGCTTAAGCATCATGTTCCCAAAGGCTGCATATGAGCTTTTCTTTCTAAATCGGATATTCGTCAATAATCAAGACATACTTTACGAGCCAATCCAAAGTACTGTACTTACTGTGTGTTTGTTTTGTTCGAGCAGCGCACTTTCGCGCTTCCATATCTGTGAATGCCTTGTGTGGATGCCTTGTGTGGATGCCTTGTATGGATACCTTGTGTGGATATCTTGTGTGGATATCTTGTGTGGATGTCTTGTGTGAATGCCTTTTATGGATGCTTCTTGAGTGGATCATTCTTGAGTGAATGTTTCTTGCCTGAGATGTCGCGTTTTTGTCTTCTCTTGTGTCTTTTTTATGAAAGTTTCTTTTCTTCTGTGTTTTCTTGAAATCTTCTCTTGCGCCTTTTTTTCTTGTGCCTTTTTTTCTCTTGTGTTTTTTTTCTCTTGTGTTTTTTTTTCTCTTGTGTTTTTTTCTTGTGTCTTTTTTTTCTTGTGTTTTTTTTTCTTGTGTTTTTTCTTGGAAATCTCTTTTGTTGTTTTCTTGCTTGTGATCTTTTTTCGATGTATGCAAATGTTTGTCTCTTGTATGCCATGGATATCTTGTATGTGCCAGTGCCGATTTGTGTGCCAATGGTGTGGTAATGCCCTTGTGTATGTCTTGTGCGCCAATGTATGTCAATATGCGCCTTGTACACCAATATCCTTGCAATCCGGTGCCCTTGATTATGTCAGTGATGTATGACAATGATGCGTCAATGTGTTTCAACGTATGCCATGTTTGCCTTGTAAGCCAGCGCCCTTGTGTGCTGCCAAAGAATGCTTTATGTGTTCCAATGCTTGTGTTTTGCGTGTCAGTCCTTTGTGCGGCTACGTAATCCATGGTGTTGCCTTGATAAAAGTGACCCATTGGATTGTCTCTTTAGTGGGATTGTTGATTTCGAATAGCCTCAGTGCCATAAGAATGTTCGACGAGCTTGTTTCTCCTCGGTTGGATGTGATGTATGTGATTCTTGGCGCCATCAGCACCGTAGTTGTGTTTGACGAATCCGCGCTTTCAAAGTCCCATGGATGAAGAGACGGGTGATGTTTCCCAATGTGTGCTCCCGGCACTGTTCCTTGAGTTCACCGCTCCCGAGATGGATATGGTAGCAGACGCCTGACGGAGGCACCATAAGAATGTTCAACGTTTTGGCGCGCCTTCCAGGGACACGCTTGTTTCATGCGGCGTTCTCTACGCTATAATATGAACATGAGTTTCGTTTTGTTTTCAATGACAATTGATTCATCACTTACCCGTACTCGGGCGGTTAAACACCCATCTGCGCGCCATACAGCGCCTCCAGCGCCGAATCATATGTACACTGGCACCCCACCAAGGGCCCCATGGCCCCCCCCAAACCAGTCCCTCCGTCGCAGAAAGGCCCGCAGTAATCAAGTCGGCGTATCCTGGTCGTTCTGTTGTTCAACGAGTTACATCTCAACCTCCTTTCGTAGGGGTCGTGAGGCTCTTGCCACTCTGGTGTATCTCTCAGGTAAGTTGTATGAGATAAGGCACTAACATGTTTCGGCAAGCCTTCCCGACTACGACTGCAACTCTCTAGAGAAACTAGACTTTAGTTTCTCCAGGTAGCTGACGCGAACAAATGTGTCTTGTGGAATTTCTGCAGGCCTATGAACATTGAGTTTTCCCAATGTCCACGACCAGATCCGGTGGTTCTACAAAACTATACATTCCAATTAGTTTACCACTGTATACGTGTTGGCTTGGAAACGTACCTTTGACCACGATAACAATACTTTGGAAACCTCAATGTCCATAGACCTGCAGAAATCCCACAAGACACATTTGTTTGCGTCAGCTACCTGGTGAAACTAACGGCTAGTTTCTCTAGAGAGTTGCAGTCGTAGTCTGGAAGGCTTACCGAAACCTGTTAGCGTCTTATCTCATACAACTTACCTGAGAGATACACCAGAGTGACAAGAGCCTTACGACCCAAGGAGGCCGAGATGCAACTCGTTGAACAACAGAACGCGCAGGATACGACGACTTGGTTACTGCGCACCTTTCCACGGCAGAAAGACCGGAATGGCGGCGACATGAGGTCCTCAATGGGGTGGCAGTGTACATATGACCCGACGCTGATCTCGCTGGGCTAGGCCCAGCCTGCTTGCCACAAAAATGACTGATAAAATAAAAGAGCATTAGCTTTCAAGAGTTATTTGTCCAAGTACCAATGTGCTTACCACCAAAATTGGATGTTTCTGTGCCATCGGCATGGCGTGCTGCTCGCCGATTCGAGTTGCTGCTTGGGCAGAGGGCGAGGCCCTGGGTATAAGCGAAGATGGAGGTATATAAGTGCAAAATTGTTGGGTATTTGGAAAGGGTATATAAAGTGGGTATATAGGATGGGGTATATAAAGTGGGTATAGTCCAGTAATATATATATATAGAGAGAGAGAGAGGGAGGCATTGATTATCTAAACTAAGGGGATGTTTTTTTTGTTTTTTGCTTTTTTTTAGGGGATCTTTTTTTTTTTGTTTTTGTATTTTGTCGGGGGGCCTTTTTTTGTGAGGTTTTTTTTTTTTTTTCTTTTTTTTGAAGGTTTTTTTTGTTTTTAGTTACGGCTGTACTATAGAAGATTCATCAGTGATTCTGTTGCCAAGATTCTGACGGTTTGTACATCAACTTACATTTAGCCAAAGTGTTGCTGGAGGAAGTTGGTGGCGACAGCATAACGAAGCGGGTCGCCACGACGGTCGTAGCGCCGGTTTCGGGCACGCAGGTACAGTGACCGCACGAAGGCGCGCATGCCAAACTCCCTTTCTTCTTCTGTCACTGGAGGAGGGCGTTCTGGCACGTGCCACATCTCCGTGGTTAGGCTGTGCACTTGTTCAGCCGGAGGAGTGATATTCATTTGGGCAAAAAGCCCGAGGAACTCATCGTCCACTGTTGGAGGCGGAGGCGGAGGCGGCGGCGGAGGCATGGCTTCAAGAAGCGGCTCGGACGGCAAAGGCGGAGACATGATTTCAGCAACCAGCGCAGCCGGCGGTGGAGACATGGGCTGGAACAGCAGCATGGTCGACGAGGCTTCGGGTACAGAGGGCAATCGCGGAGACACGACTGCAAGCACGGGAGACAACAGCGGTGACATGGCTGCGGAAAGCAGCGCAGGCGATGCCAGCGGTGGTGACAGATCAGGCGGCACGCGACGAAGACGCGAGAGAACAGCTTGAGCGAGGCAGACAGTAGCGACAAGGAGAACAGCAGCGAAAAGCGCGATGAAGAACATAGTTACAACTACGGAAAGAAAGAGGAAAAAAGAAAAAAGTCTTTTTTCATTTATTTTGCTATGACCAGAACGCACTTGAAGGTTGGCCATTTTGTGTTACACATGGAGCCATAAGATCATCCCTTTACCGCCTTTTGCCAATGTAGATCCACCATTACTTTGCATGAGATGCCGCCATGCCGCAAGAAAACTTGATAAACTGTCATTTGTAGTCATGGCAGTTGTCCCCATGGCGTCCAAAACTTGTCGCCATGCCCAAAACTTCATCCTGGACAGATCCCGGTATCGTTTATGAAAATTTCTATATGTGGTAATACACTCGGAAGACAATTATCATATAACAGACTGGCCCGGATTCAACGCTTCGTATTTTATTCGAAAAGTACACGTTCTGAGGATTCTGTAGACACTCGACGCGTCTCTCTACATGGCCTGTACGCCACGTTCCGAATTTTGTGTCAGGAGGCGCACGGACATCACGTCTATCATTTCCCAAACAGGGTTTCATTGTGATCACTGCCACTCCGCTAGGAACACACAGTACTCAATGCGATGGTTAGGACACTGACGTTTCTCATGTTCCCCTTCATGACTGTACTTTTTGTCTCATCTGCCTCATTACCGCGGAACACGGTTTTTTCATTACGAACGGCAGCAAAACATGCTTTTTTCGGTAGTGTATGAAGTCTGTCTTGCAATACGGCATGATTTGTGGAGAAGGCTTTTATTGGGCTGAGCTCACCGATCACTAGAACGGCTATCCTTTGCTTATGGTCCGTCTTCCAGCGAGGTAAGCCCAATTCAAACATACGTAGTGGACACGAGACTTCACCCAGAGTATTTGGCACGTGATTATTTTTCGGACGAGAACCGTAAGTCGATATGCGTCACACACAACCACGGTAAACGGTGAACCAGTACGTTCGCTGATTTGGAATAATTATTAGAAGCCGCGTATACAACAATAAGTATGTTATTGCTTTTATTGAACCGCGCATTGAGTTGGTATATACAGTATTTCCCAAAAAGTGTTGTCGCTGCTCAAAAAAATCATAAAAGGAAGCCGCAGTATATTTTGTATTATAAAAACGAGCACGTCACCTGTCTCGCTACGCTCGACTGAATGATCCCCTTCGCTGCGCTTCGGGTCATTCAACGGTGAGCCGGCTCGTCATCTAAACCTTATGGCCGAGTCGTTACCTGTCTCGCTTTGCTCGACTGAATGAGCCCCTACGCTACGCTTCGGGTCATTCATCGGTGAGCCGACTCAGCCATCTTAAATCCTATATTACACCCGGACACTAAACCCTATTACTAAACCCTAACAGCCCTAACACTAAGTATATGACATGCACATATTTATATTATTGCTTAGAGACAACCGCTTGCTGAAATAAGCTTTTGAAATTTATTATACAGAAGTATTGGTACAGTCAAACCCCGCCTTGTGCAGAACAGGGAAATCGATGCATACAGTGAGGTTGTGCACCAACCGGGAGATAGTCCATACAGTCATACCTGCTTTGTACCGCTTTAAGAATTCCAAATACTTTGATGCATATAGTGAGGTTTTGCACGAAACGGGAGCTGCACAAACCGGGGTTCGACTGTATAGTAATTCCTTGTATCGTGTATCGTCCTTGTTAGAGTTTGCTATCCCGGTCTGATGGGTGAGAAGTACCTGAGTGTAGTCATCTTGGATGGAGCACAGACGGCTCAGATGCTTATACCCCATGACTCCTCTGCCGTTTTGGCATCGGGAAGCGCAAACAGAAGATAGCTAGACGTCTGTAAGAAATGTGACCATTACCTATGAGCCACTAATATTTAACGTAAACTTACATATCTGTCCAATGTAGCATGGTCATCCTGCACCTATGCTGAGGTAGCATACATTCAGTCCATTTATTTTATGATTAGAAAATAAGTTAGCACATTGCTATACATATATAGGAAGTACAAATATTTCTTTTGCCTTGTGGAATGGTATTGAACACATTGTTGCAAGTGGTATCCGCTATCGACGATTATCATCAATACGGAAGGAAGAAGAGATTCATGAGCCAGGATTTTGATTGACACCTAAGTATTTGTTGCCCCTTGGCTTTTTTCTGAAATCTCAATTCTCATTCGAAGTTGCATACAACTAACTTTCAAAAATATCGGCGCGTCTATTAACTTGCTGTTCAGCAGTGTCATAGATGTAAATCTCCGTGAAACTGGGAGGGACGTTTCCTTCAGGTACCAATGGACTAATTCGGTGGTATATGCCATCGTGGATGCGAAACGCATATGCTCCATTGCGAGCATTGATATCGTTATGTTCGACCATAGCACCCAAAGACTTAATCAGAAATGCAGTGTTGTACTTGCAAATGTTATAAAAAATGATTTCTCATTAGGCCAGAGTCATCCGGCAAGTTAAGAAGTTGAGGTGGGGCAGGGATGGGAGGAAGATCGACAATACCATGGCAGAAGCAGATTTGGTAGGCTCGACCTATTTCTTCATTCACGCGACTATCTTCTCAGGGCCAGACACGCGCACCACACGCATCACGCTGGACATCCATTACCGGCAAAACATGTCTTTGATAGTTAGCCGATTCCTTACCGTCGACAATATTGGCGCCAGAGACACAGGCGACAGCAAGCTGGCTATGATAAGCCGCAAGTGGTTGAGGTACCCTGCGAGTATGACAGCCACGTTGAGCGTGATTATGACGTCCCAGAGGGGAATACATGGCCTTCCACATGATTTTTCTGCGGAATGCTTACTTCGATGAGTCCAACCAAATCATTTTTTTTATGTTCGCATTCGAGCCATTTGAGCGATGAGTAGATCTCACAATATTGATTTCAGCATTTTGATTCAAAATCTCGGTAGCAGTTTTATCAAGGAAGTTTTCACTCATGGCAGAGGCAGTTATAAAGATTCTTATAAAAACTTTCAACACAAAGAGCCAGGGTATAAAAAAAACGGTGCCTGTATTCCAAATAAGGAAGGAGATTTCTGGAGGGTTTTCGGGAGTTGTCTATTATATTATAGATAGATCTTGCCTTGGCGGCATTAATTATATGAATAGCGACATTGACTTTAAGAAGTACTGTATATTTGCGTTAGCCCACCTTAATGGATAAAAACCATTTTCAAAGGCACAAATGAAGGCTACGGTTACCACACCAGGAGAAAGCTGATCAGGGGCAAAGCAAATGTGCTTTGTGGGAGCCCAAAAGTGAAAGTGGTAAAGATATTTGGATAGTTTTTTTTTTATTAACGCCCACGAGAATCTCAATTGCGGCATTGGGTGCCAGATGTATGTGGTCTACTGTTAGTACGTCACTCCTATACTTTTATCCCTTGTATCAGGAAGTTTGATAGTATCTGAGACTGACTGATCAGTATCTCGCTTTTGTGATCTTGTTCGTATGCCATATTATAAAGTCAAGAAATAGACTTGTTTATAAAGTTGCCTTTTAAAGGACTTCTGACAATGTATGATCAAGATAACTGAGATCATGTTAACTGCTTTATTTTGTTTGATACTACAAGGGCATTTATATGTTTCTGTGAATAAGCTGACTGTGCATAAAATGGGCTGTTCCGGAGGTAAAATGTGAGTTAAGTTGGAAGTACAATTAGTATTTTAGGTTCCACCATAGTCGCGGGTACAGTGTCACCACAAAAGAAAGCTGATGGAGAACGAAAATTGAAGAAGCCGATGGCAGGGAAGACATTTTGCTCGAGGTGGGACTAAGCAATAGTGAGTCGCAAGGCGAAATCCATGGAGAATGTAATCTTTTTTTTTTTGAAAAAAAAAGATGGTAGCTAATGATTAATTGATATAAAAAATCTAGCCCTGGAGCAAATGGTACAGTCAAGTAAATTTGGAATTCTACGTAAAAAGTTTTGATTGCTTCCTCTGAATACATAGTATTGACCTTCATCTACGGCGTGCTCAGCTATCTTTATTACAGACAGACTTTGAGCTGATGCAAAGGCTGATGAGACTTGATGTTTTTGAGGTGCATTTTCGTAAAGGTAATCAGTTTTTCCAGGTATCATGAGCCGGAAATAGCTGTATATGCGCCGAAATAAGCAAATGCGATTTGGTCCAAGGAATGCGATTTATCTAAGCGTTCTGCCATATTCTAACGGACACCTTTCTCCTTTAATATTACTCTTACGGCTATGTACGTAGCAGGCTGGAAACAATTCCATCGAGTGCCATCCTTGCATTAGAAGGTGTGAATCATATGCAATGGTTCTGCTGAATGATAGTAAAAAGTGATATTATGCTATTAAAAACAGTACGATACGCGTCGCATAGGTATTATGCAGACCAAAAAAAAGACGATAGAATGCGTGTTTGCTGCAACGTCAAGCGTTGGTGGAAAGCAGCAAACAATGCCTAAACTGCATATACTGCTTTTTTCCTGGCTCGGGAGGGTGTAGTAATATGGTTCGGAAGTACCTTGAAAAGCATCAAGGCCCGGAAACTTGTTCTATGGTTTTTCGCTCTCCAAAGCAATCAACTGCTGTGCTCGTCACCAGATCACAAACAAACATGTTCGAAAAAGGCAGTTCACATCTTCGGTTTATTTATATTTACGCAAGTTTTCGAACGGGAAATCTGCATATAGCATAGATTGGAAACGAATATCCATGCAAACCGTTCTTAATTACACACTTTTAATACGACGCGATTTCGAGAAGGAGCTAGCAATAGATTACACGCCATTTTAATAGGCTACTAAAGGTAATATTTTGATTTTTTTTTAATATTGTAACAAGAGTTATAACTAGGATCTGGTTGCGCATTCATATTGCACAGAGCAAGTTTGGCCAACATGATACTGAGACGTTGGGAGAAGTAGTAGCACTTTATACAAGCCCAGACAGGCGGGAATCATGCGGATCAAGCAATTTGAAAGTAACCGTGTCCAGCCCTCTCCGTGTATTGTAGCTCTACTACTAACAATGGCAAGCACCATTTGAAGCATACAGAGGGGGACATGGATAGGTGGGCACTGTCAACATACAGGTGGCACCGGGCCGGGTGTCTGTGGCTTTTCAAGTTGAGCATTTTTTGGAACCACGACCCGAGAAAACGATCGATCAACATAAAAAAAATGTCAGATTTAGACAGTGACGTTTCCGAACTCGATCAACACGAACTTAGCGAAGCGGTCAATGCAGACAAATGGGCACCTCAGCTTGGTTATTGCGAAGAACCCGAAGAACCATTAACGGCTGACACGTTTCCAAGCAAATCCGGCGGCAAGCCAGTAAATAATAACCAAGAGACGCGAAACAATGAATGCCAAACTCGTTTCTTTAATCGCTAGGCATGGCTGAATCCAGAACATATTCTCAATGTCGAGAATGTAACCTGTGGCAACTGCAGTGAACCCATGATTCTGTTATTACAGGTAAAGATAAGATGGATTCCGACCAAGAACGAGACTAAGAGAGCGAGCGTTAGTTGTATACACCCGAAGATCAACCAGCAGACGCGTTCCATCGCACGGTGTACGTATTCTGCTGCAAGAACGGTGGTTGTCATAAGCAAGATTGGACACAATGGTAAGAATAAGACACAAGCATTTGGATCATGGAGATTAAAAAGAGGTGTGAAGTTTCAAAGTATACCGAAGCCAACTTGCGCAAGACAACGCATACTATCCACCCAACGACGACGACGACGATGACGAAAAGGACGATGTGGCGATTGACTTTGTACCGAAACACTTTACCAAACCCGACGAATGCGTTGTGTGCGGACTGGCAGGCACCAAAGTATGCGGCAAATGCCATTCGGCGCACTATTGTTCACGACAGCACCAGTTGGTGGATTGGAACAGCTGCGGTCACAAGCAATTCTGCAACCAGCCGTCCAAAGAAGAGGCGGATGCGTTGCGGGCCAAACGGTTATTCGCCGAAATGGAAATCGTCAGCGAGCCGGAAGGCAAGGGAGAGGATGGAAAGGAGGAGGAGGAACAGAAAGAACACAGCGCAAAGGAATCAGGACAAAAGTCGAACGAGACGGCGCTGGCGCTGCGAGGTGATGAGGCGTATGAAAACTCAACGGTCGATGTGGACGAAGCGTTTTTGAAATTCCAGCTCAGGATCGGACGGTATCCCGATCAAGTCATTCGTTATGAACGAGTGGAATACGATATGCCCGACCGTGAACCTTTGTGGGTGCAGCAAAGCAACCGGCCCTCCGTGGTGCCCGACTGCGACCTCTGCGGTGGTCCAAGGACGTTCGAGTTCCAAATCCTTTCCACGCTGCTCAACTTCCTCGACATTTCCCACGTGGCGCATGACTCTCTCGACTGGGGCTCGTTGTACGTCTATTCATGCAAACACAACTGCTCCACGGGTGCCAAGGTGTTTGTTCCCGAGTTTATCTGGAAGCAGGACTTTACGGCTGAGGGCATGAGGCTCTAATAGAGAAAATTACACCATATTTACGTCGTTTTTATGCATTTTCATCATTTATAAAAGAAACTCAGTCTGTGGCAACCCATGCTCAACTCGTTTCTTTTCCAAAATGACCTCTGTGCTCGAGCAATTGAAGAAATACACCACCGTTGTTGCCGATACCGGCGACTTTGAAAGTAAAGCAAGCCCGGCTGCTCGTTCATGCGCATCAGCATGTTGATTGACTTATGTCTTAGCTATTGCGGAATACAAGCCGCAGGATGCGACTACCAATCCGTCGCTGATCTTGGCCGCAACCCAAAAGCCGCAGTATCAAAAGCTGATCGACGACGCTGTCCAATTTGGCCAATCCAAAGGGGGTTCGGCGGACGATCAAGCGTCGTGGGCCATGGACAAGCTCTTGGTCAACTTTGGTGTGGAAATCCTAAAGATTGTTCCCGGCCGTGTATCCACCGAAGTGGATGCTCGCCTTTCGTTCCACACCAAGAACACCATCGACAAGGCCTTGCGATTGATCGACCTGTACAAGCAAGCGGGCGTGAACAAAGACCGCGTGTTGATCAAGATTGCTTCAACCTGGGAAGGTATCCAGGCCGCTCATGCAAGTTTCCCCCAAAAGCAACCTTGACTCCCACAACAACAGCAACAAAAAGCAGCTAACGTTGATCAAACGTAGACACTGGAAAAAGAGCACGGTATCCACTGCAACTTGACACTCTTGTTCAGTTTCCCGCAAGCCGTGGCGTGTGCCGAAGCGGGCGTTACGCTCATTTCACCCTTCGTCGGGCGCATTCTTGACTGGTACAAAAAGAGCGATCCGGGCAAAAACTTTGACAAGCAAAACGATCCGGGTGTTCAGTCGGTGACCAAGATCTACCACTATTACAAACAGCACAACTACAGCACGATCGTCATGGGCGCTTCGTTCCGAAACACCGACGAAATCAAGGAACTGGCGGGCTGCGACTTTTTGACCATCTCGCCCAAGCTTTTGGCTGAATTGGCTCAAGATACGTCGTCCATCGATCGAAAGCTGGACAAGGCACCCTCCACTATCGAAAAGGTGTCGTTTTTCACCGACGAAAATGCGTTCCGCTGGGGATTCAACCAAGACCCGATGGCCGTGGATAAACTGGCAGAAGGCATTCGCAACTTTGCCACGGATGGCCAGAAGCTGTTGGATATGCTCAAGGCCAAAGTAGCACACTAAACGCTTTTATTGGTATGCGTTTGGATCCACGTTGAACTTTGTGTAAACTTCTTCCAGCATCATCCCAGTCTTTTGCGCATACTGTTTTAAACGTTGGTTTCTGTGCACCCAAACAACAACAATAAAAAAAAAGGGCTTACATTGGCAAGTAGCGCGGTGGCAATGTCTTTCAGAGCATTGTAATCGTGCAGAAGACCGATTCGCCGTTGAAATATTTTGGTGGCCCCTTTATCGTCCATGCTACCATCATCTCACTCAATAGGTACACTTGGGGACACGACGAACAAGCTTACGCCAACTCTTTGCATAGTTCACGGTATTGGTCGCGCAGTTCCTGGATACGGTGCTCTTCAACGCGCTACCGCCAGCTGTTATCAAAAGGACACAGAGAGATACAGAGGACACTACCTTTGTCATTTTATGGGAACGGAGATGAGAAGAAAAAGAGAAGGACAGAAAAGAAAAAGAAAACGCTGCCACTCTTTATTGGCTGACTGCAAGTGGTTGCTGTTCTTTTGCCGTTCGGGCACGAAGTTCTCTCCAAAGAGGCAACATGCGATCCTCCTTCCAATCCTTCCACACATCATAAATCGACAATATGTCCTGGGCAATCTCCACGATCGCCTCCATATCCACGTTCAAATCCGCGAACCACTGTCTCATATCCGTGCGATCACCGACGGATCCGGGCGCAAAGTCAGCATGATTCAGCACGACGGTCATGTAGATGGCAGCCAAGGCGATCATGTGGGGCGGATAGAGCAGGCACACGTCGGTCCGATACGAATCGTTGACGATAAACCAGGCATACTGAACGCCGGATTCGCGCATGCCCAGTTCTTCGCATATCTGCAGCAAGGGTCGATACGGATGCCAGATGATCAAGTAGAATTTGAGTTCTTCGAGCAAGTAAAACTCAAATTCGGCCACCTTGCTGCTATCGTAGGGGAAACCGCCATAATCCACTACATTGTTCCGTGAGTGACAAGTGTGCTTTTTAAGAGGACGGTCTGCGGTGTACCATGGAAAATGTGCTTGGCTTCGGAGGTGACGACTTTGATATGGACGGGGCATTCTTCGATCTTGGTGGCGAGATAGACGCATGTTACCAGCACCAGGATGGGATCGGTTTTCCGTAAACTGTTGCTGTTAAGGAGGGCTTAGCCCCAATGTGATGGATATAACCGGTTATCGCTTACTTTGAGTAGAAGCGTTTAAAATATACAAAGGCCGTGGCCACAACTTGTTGTCTCAGTTGGAGTCGCTTTGCCAGTTTTTGAATCACTAAAACAAGTTTAGTACTGCATAATAATAATAATAATAATAATAAAAGGAGAACCCCCTTACGGTGACAAAACCAAATCTTGAGCTTGACATAATCGGTTTCCGAGACATGTCGTAAGTCTTCTTCTCTACTATTTGCCAAGTGCCACCGATCCAATTGCCAATGTTGACTTGGACCATTTCAGTTTTCTTAGCCATTGTTTTTTTTTTAAAAAAAAAGAAGGGAGGTATTACTTTTGTGATGATTGCCAAAAGTTTGCTGCCATTTGCGCGAACGGCCCACATAACACACGCACACAAAAAAAGAGCGACTTTTGGGGCTGTTTCCTTTTGTGCGTCTGGACTTGAAATGGCCACTTGTTAAGGAGTGACGAGAGCGATCATCATAATTTAAGAAAGAAAGGGAGAGCGCTAGGACGTAATTGAACCCTCTATCCAAAAAAATGTCTCGTAAACGTGGTTAATTCCACGATCCAAGACCGTTTCATCCAGTCCCTCGATTTTTTTTTTTATTTTCGTGTTAAACAAATAAAGTAGGGGCGCCCAGCAATTGATTGTTGTTGTCATGCCAATCGATGCAGAAAAAAAAATAACAACAATAAACGTTGCCATTCGAGATACGGTCACCAAGACACCGCTGATGGATCTAACGTCAAAAAATTCGCACAACAATGTGTCCCCCCTTTTCAATGGCTTCCAAAATGGGATTGTCAAGGGGTCACGGAAAAAATAGATATGGGAGATTCGCGTAACCCTGAGATGTATAAAAAGGCATGACATTTTCTTAAACCAAAAAACTCGAGGTCGGGCAAATGACTCTATAACCCTTTTTCCCCTTTTGCATTTTGTTGTTGTTGCTGTTGCATAATCCAGACTCTCTCTCTCTCTCTCTACTCTCTCCTCTCTCCTCTCTTTTTTTTATTAAACTACCCATACTTTCCTTAAGACCCTCATGATTGCCGTGCAGTCAGACATGTCCGGTCCCAGTCCAACGACTGCGTCCACCTCTACGCCCGTCCTCTCTCGCAAATACCTTCCCGTCCCCTCCACTCCCCAATCTCGCCGCTCCAGTCTTTCCAACAGCAGCGTGGATCTATCCAAAGGCGACTACAAGATGGCCAGCCACAAAAGGAACACCGAGTTCCATGCCTTGTTCCGAAGTGTTCCCGACACAGACCGACTGTTAGATGGTATTTTACTTGACCTGAAAAAAGAAGTGATTTTTTATGTACTCACACGACGTGCGCGTGTGTGTGTGCCAAGATTATGGGTGTGCATTGCAGAAAGAAATCCTGATTCAAGGGCGTATGTACATCTCCGAGTCGCATATCTGCTTCAATGCCAATATCTTTGGTTGGGTTACGAATGTAAAGTCTTGGATATATATATTTAGAGAGAGAGAGAGAGGAAGAGCTCCCAAATCAGCCCCTAATATATATATATATATATTTTTCAGCTGGTCATTGATTTCGCCGACATTATTGAGATCGAGAAACGTACAACCGCCATCTTTATCCCCAACGCCATCCAGATCAGTACGACCCAAGCCAAAGTAAGATTGGGAGTGATGCGTGTGTGTCTCCAGCTAACGGAAGCGTTCTAGTACTTTTTTGCATCATTTCTTTCCCGTGACCAAGCATATGATCAAATTAGTAGTTTGTGGCGCGAATCACAACGCCGTGCATCCGCCAACAGCGATATCACCAAAGTGGATGACGATGCCTTGACGGATGATACAATGTCGTCGTTGTCCTGCGATTCGGAATCGGATCGCGACACGTTGCTCCCTCCACCTGCCTTTTCCCTTCCTCCCACACCGGGTAAAGCAAAAGCAATCCTTTTTTTATGGGAAGATGTATTGACAGTATTAAAGCAGAATGCGGATACGAGCGACAGAACTCCTTGGCAACTTTGCCAAGCGCGCCACGACGCCATCCACCATTGGATCGACGAAGAACGGCGTCGGAATCTCAATTATCTGCCAAGAAAGACCAGCAACAGCAAGAGGCAGCAACAGGATGCGGGTGTCATCATACGGGCGGCCACTACACTCATACGGTCATGGATCAAATGTACCAAGGCAGTATAGAAAAGATTCATAATCTCTTATCCAACCGAGCCTTCTTGCAGAAATTCCTGACCGAAATTGAGAAAAACACAGGTAAGAAAAAGTTTGTCACCATGGGGAAAACGACGTTTTTTTGCTTACAAAGTGCAAAACGTAGATGTGGATATAGGACCATGGCAAAAGGGTGAAACGGTGCATTTGGAACGCGCCATCACGTATATCAAACCACTGTCCAACGCAATTGGTCCACGATCCACCAAGTGTATTCTCAAAGAACAAGTGCATCACATGGACGTTGAAAACTATGTGACTCAGGTAATCACCACGCAAACTCCCGATGTGCCCTCGGGGAGTTCGTTCAGTGTCAAAACACGCGTATGCATTATGCGTGCTGGACAAGGCAAAGTGCGCGTGCTTGTGACAATGATTGTTGAGTTTACGAAATCGTCCTGGTTAAAGTGTAAGTGGTGCTTTTGCTTCTTTTTGGAGAGAAACATCGCATCTTAAAAAGCCAAAATCTATATTGCAGCGACGATTGAAAAAGCATCGATTGATGGCCAGATCAGCTATTACAAGGGTCTCGACAATGCCATTCGCAAATACATGCAACCTCAGCAACAACAACAACAACAGCCGCCGCCACCGTTACCCAACAAACCACGTCGTCGCCGGCGACGACCCTCGATCCAAGTTGTTGTCCCAAAGTCGCGATACGACGCTCTGATGGAGAATGTATCGGCGGGTGCGGAATGGATGCAAAAGCGAACAGTCTCGACGCAACAACTGATGGTGTTGTGCATGGTTTTGCTTGTGTTGATCAACATGTACATTGCCACCAAAATGGAAAATGTCAGTCGTCGATTGTATATGCCCGAAGCCAACGAGTCTCGCCCAATGATCGGGTTGAATCGTCAGATTTTGGAAATTGAACGCATGATCCAGCAAGCAGGTGAAAGTATTGATCAAGTTTCCAAAGCAGTTCAACAGCAACAACGCATGATGATTCAAGACGAATCCATCTAAAGCAAACAAAAAAGTTTATAATGTACATAACAGCAACAACACTTCATCGCCGTTCCTTTCCTTTTTCATATGTCTGATTACTTCATAAAGTTCTCCCTCATTTTTTTTTGTTTTTATCGTATTTTGAAGGGCAGCAAACGGTGCAAGTGACAGATCCCCCTCTACATGTTACGTAACCGATGGCCAGGGCTTTACGTACACAAAAATTTTATTGAGTGGATCGATTTTGTAAGACTTTGGGATTCAGTGAACACTTGTCAAACTGATTGGTGTTTAAACAGATCGTATTGCACCATTGGTTCTAAATCGTTTAAATCCAAAACAGCGTTTGGGGAGAAACCGATTGACGTATCCGTCGCAAAAAGGAAACCACCGCGGCAAGCGGTCTAAAAAAGGCAATCAGTATGTTCGGGTTCAAGGCACCTGTCAATCTTTTTTTGTTTATCCGTTGAACCTTCCTAAAACTTTTAAAGAGAAGGGCTAAATTAGCATGTGAGATTTCAACATGACGCAACAGGGAAATCTGTTTGTGCACGGAAGCGACCCCGCATTCTTTTTGTTGCTTATCATGCGCCTTTTCCTTTAAAAGGAATCTAGGAACCGGAACACTGTGGCAGAACCTTTTGGCGTCCAGAATATAGAATTTTCCCCGCCGACTCAAATAGCTTCAGATCATCCATCCCCGCAATATCACATCCAACACAACAAAAAGGTTATCTCGTCTTCTCTTCTTCTTTCTTTCTTCATACCACCCCTCTCTATCTCTCAAATGGTCACTACGCATCCCGTCCCCGCACGTCTCTTGGACCCAAAGCAATGTCCCAAGCCCCATGTCAGCTCACTTGAGCAATACAAGGCCATGTGGACAGAAAGTGTTGAACAGCCCGAAAAGTTCTTTGGCAATGTAAGTGTATAGCCATGGTGATTTCCGAAAGTGCCTTAAATAAGAAACTGACAACATTTTTTTTTGCTTGGTGACAGTTGGCACGTGAACTCCTATCATGGTCCAAGCCGTTCCAAACCGTCAAGCACGGTGGATTCGAGACTGGCGATGTCGCATGGTTTTTGGAAGGCGAGTTGAACGCATCATACAACTGTGTTGATCGTCATGCCAAAGCCAATCCTGACAAGGTGGCCATTATCTACGAAGCCGACGAACCTGGAGAGGGACGCAACATCACCTATGGTGAGCTTTTGCGGGAAGTATCTGCCATGGCCAACACTTTAAAGAGTTTGGGTATTCGCAAGGGAGACAATGTAGCCATCTACATGCCCATGCTTCCCGAAACCATTGTTGCCATGCTTGCTTGTGCTCGTGTGGGTGCTGTTCATTCCGTTGTTTTTGCCGGTTTTTCCGCCGAATCCCTTCGTGAACGTGTGGTCGATTGCGGTGCTAGACTCATTTTGACTTCGGATGAAGGTCGTCGTGGTGGTAAGAATATTGCCACCAAGCGCATTGTTGATGATGCGTTGAGAGATGCCGATGCCGCTGCTCTGGTGGAACACGTCATTGTTTTCCGTCGTACCGGTTCCGCTGTTCCCTGGGAAGCAGGTCGCGATTTATGGTGGCACGAAGAAATGAGCAAGGCCAGAACCGTGTGTGCCCCTGAACCTATGAATTCCGAAGACCCCTTGTTCTTGCTCTATACTTCTGGCTCAACCGGTGCTCCCAAAGGTATTCTCCATTCCACCGGTGGTTATCTCCTGGGCGCCGCCTCCACCGTCAAATACATCTTTGATGTTCAAGAAAACGATATCTATGGCTGCATGGCCGATATTGGATGGGTGACTGGTCACTCTTACATTGTGTATGGTCCATTGACTTTGGGTGCTACCACTGTCCTTTTCGAATCCACTCCCACTTATCCCAACCCGTCGCGTTTCTGGGACTTGATTCAAAAGCACAAGATTACTCAGTTCTATACCGCGCCCACCGCCATTCGTGCCTTGCGTCGTTTGGGTGATCAATGGGTCGATGGCTACGATATGTCCACCCTCCGTGTCATTGGTTCCGTCGGTGAACCCATCAATCCCGAAGCTTGGTACTGGTACCACGACAAGGTTGGCAAGGGCCGCTGCACCGTCGTCGATACTTACTGGCAAACCGAAACTGGCTCCATCATTGTTTCGCCTTTGCCCGGTGCCACTCCTACAAAGCCTGGCTCCGCCACCTTGCCTTTCTTTGGTATCAAGCCGGTTATTCTGGACCCTACCACTGGTAAAAAGTTGGATCTCAAATCTGTCGATGAAACTGGTGTCTTGGCTATTGCCCAACCTTGGCCATCCATGGCACGTACCATTTACAACAACCACAGCCGTTTCCTGGAAACTTATCTGAAGCCTTATCCCGGCTATTACTTTACTGGCGATGGTGCTTCGGTGGATGAGGATGAATATATCTGGGTCCGCGGTCGTGTCGATGGTAAGTCTTTTAAATAGGTGCACCCCATTTTTTTCTATTATTTTCAACTCACACAAATGTCTAGATGTTATCAATGTTTCTGGCCATCGTTTGTCCACGGCGGAAATCGAATCCGCCCTGGTTCTTCATGAAACTGTTGCCGAAGCCGCTGTTGTTGGTGGTAACGATGACTTGACCGGTCAATGCATTCATGCATTCGTTTCGCTCAAGCCTGCCGTTGAACAAGCGGAAGGATTGGAGCGTGAGTTGATCTTGCAAGTTAGAAAGATCATTGGTCCTTTTGCTGGTCCCAAGCGTGTTCATATCGTGAACGATCATCCCAAGACCCGCTCCGGAAAGATCATGCGCCGTATTCTTCGCAAGATCGTCAACGGTGAACAAGATCAGTTGGGTGATGTCTCTACTTTGGCTGATCCTTCCGTTGTTGATGCTTTGATCGCCAAGGTTCATGGTTAGAAAAAAAATCCTATTCTCTTTTTTTTGTACAGTATTCCCCGTTTTTCTCCTTGTTTTTTTAATATTAAAAAGTATACACCCACACTCATATAACACACATACACAATTTTTTTGGGTCGCTAAAGCTGCTATCAAAGATCTATTTCTTGCCTTTCTTATCAGCTGGTACATCACCAGATGAATTCACTTTGCTGGTAATGGCCTGTGCTGTTCTATAACAAATAATGTTGTTGGATGTTGCAGTAATAACGGCTTCTTCCGCGAGCTTTTATAAAAGAAATGGAGTTAAACGCTGTACGATACAACCTGCCTTTTATCACAGTTACCCTCAAGTTGCCCACGGTCTCGGCATAAAGGTAATACTTGTCAATTTCGGCATGCAAGATCTTGGCGAATTCTCGTACGGTCGTTCCGGGCCATACCAAGATGCAATCCCGGAAAGCACCAGGTTTGGATGAGGTTGATCCAAATGTAGAAACACTTTTGACAGGAAACACTGGGGAAACGCCAAGCAATTCAATTGCTTTACTGAGTACTTCTTGACATCCAGTAGATCCGTACCGATAAAGAACAAGATCTAGTACGTTCTGGGTGAGTTTTGTTATAACATGCACAAACCATTCTTTTTAGTACCTTGTACTTTTTCGACGCGACTTTGTAACTTTGTGAGCAAATCAACTTGGTAACCAGTAGAACGAAACTTACTTTCTCAACTTGTCATCCATGGTTTTCAGATCGGAATCGGGCTGCATTGCAAAATGAGCACATGAATCAAGGTTACTTGGGTACTTTCACTTGCCAAATCCTCCTTTGTTTCCACAATATCGGTGCCTTCTACATAGGTAATATAATTTTGCTTTCGGATTTTTCGTAAAAAGTTCTCGGCCAGTGCACTCGTCAAGACCAGCTTGTCCTGCGAAAAAAAGCAATCGCATTCGTCTATTGCGCACAGTACGTATCGGATGTTTTCTTTGACTTACCTGATCATACTTTCGCATGATCTTTGTAATGTTTCTTTCCGAATCTGGCATATCAATTTTGTTCAAAGCCTTTGTTTCGAGGGTATGTTAGATTCCAGCATGCCTCAAAAAAAAGGCGGCACGCAGTACTCACTACTATGGTGGGGAAACGGACATCCATGAAAAAGCTTACAGCCTTTTTGACCAGCTCTTCATCCCACGTTTCCAATGGTTCCTTGATTCCACTCTTATCCATCGCCTTTTGAACCACACTGATGGTTGCCCCGTAACCTGAGCAAGAAATATCAACACCTCCGAAACAATCGTGTTAGCTAATACAAAGGGGGATTTACCAGAGAATTGAATCTGTAAGGTCTCTACCGTAGTATTCTCTATCACACAAACCGGAGTCACGACTAAAAGTACACAGACTCGTTTATCCGTAACTTACTGATTGCAACATGTCTTCGTACAATGCTTGACCATCGCTTCAACAAATTGTTGGTGATCCAGCTATGAATCTCCAGCCACAGCCAATTGATATCATTGATTGGATCATAACCTTGGGTTTCTTTTCCGTTCTGGTCCGTAGTACCACTGACATCAACCACGTGAATCAAGGCATGCGCATGTCGCAGATCATCCAAAAATTGATTTCCCAACCCAAGACCTTCCGAAGCTCCGGGAACCAAACCAGCCACATCCATCATTTGAATAGGTACATAGCGCGTGCCATCAACACAACGACCTATTGTTTTTTTTTCGAATTAGCAATGGCCCCTTTGCTTGCTATAAAAGCCTTAGATTACCATATCGGGGTCGACATTGTTCTTCCTTTCCATACTTCTTGCAGGGACAATCGACAGGCACATAACTTACACCATGGTTTGGCTTGATAGTCGTAAACGGATAGTTCCCTGATTATCGTTCTTGCTCAGAATCGTAATGTATGTATGAACCGAAATTTTCGTTTGCACGTTACCGACTTTGGCAGTCGCATCAGAGACTTTATTGAATTAGTTGAAAAAAAAAATAAGAAATCGAGCCTAGTGAATGCTTGTACCTGCGTTCAAAAAGGACGATTTGCCTGCCGATGGTTTACCAACGCATGCAAGTAGGATTTCTTTCACCATGAATGGAAAAGGTCACAATAGTGCTGCGACACACTCGCTTTTTGACAACAGACTCCGTCCGAGGGTTGGTCTATATTTCATGCCACGCTTCCGCGGTTCTCACGTCCCTTCTTCTTTTCAAGGAACTTTTTCGTTTTACAATGGCAACCATGAAAGCAATCGTTGTTGAGGAGACGGGCGGCGTTGACAAGTTGATCTACAAAGATATCCCTATTCCCAAGGCAACCGAAGGCACCGTTGTTATCAAAAACCACTTTACCGGTAGATATATACATATATTAAAAAAAAGCAACGCATTTCCTTGTGATTCAAACCAACACGCCTATTCTTAGGTGTAAACTACATTGACACCTATCATCGAACGGGCATCTATACCCTTCCACTTCCCTTCGTGGTCGGTCGCGAAAGGTGTTTCTTTATGGATAAATCTTATGCCGTGGCTTGATTACTAATTGAAGGCAGTGCTGGCGAGATCGCGGAAGTAGGTCCGGGCGTTACTGACCTCAAAGTCGGTGATCGCGTCGTGTATACTGGCGGCGAAACGTATTCGGAATACACCCTAGGCAAGGCTGCCGCCGTTGCAAAGCTCACGGACGACGTGTCATACGAAACCGCGGCTGCCATTGGTATCCAAGCATTAACTGCATGGACATTGGTGCGTGAATCGTATCCTGTGCAAAAAGGAGGC
Source organism: Fennellomyces sp. T-0311 (assembly GCA_025266875.1). Lineage (NCBI taxonomy): Eukaryota > Fungi > Mucoromycota > Mucoromycetes > Mucorales > Lichtheimiaceae > Fennellomyces > Fennellomyces sp. T-0311. The sequence continues at coordinate 671,997 of JALLLT010000018.1, forward strand.
AAGATCGTTTTTTTTTGTGATACGCGAAATATTCATACATCATGACAAAACAGATTACATTTTGGTGCATGCTGCTGCAGGTGGTGTTGGATTGCTACTGTGTCAGCTGGGCCGTTACCTCGGTGCCAAAGTGATTGGTACAGTGAGTACCGCTGAAAAAGCGGTCCTAGCACGCGAAAATGGGGCTGATTACGTGATCAATTACTCGGAAGAGGATGTCGTTGCCAAAGTGAACGAAATCACCAATGGATTGGGTTGCCATGGCGTTTTTGATGGGGTCGGTAAATCCACTTGGGATATTTCTTTGCAATGCGCTCGTCGTCTCGGCTCCGTCATTTCCTTTGGCAATGCTTCTGGCGTTGTTCCGCCCGTAAGATCTCCAAAATCATCCATGTAACGCTGTTTTGCCTAATATGGTCTTATAGATTTCCATTTCCATCCTTGCGCAGAAAAACCTAAAGATTATGCGACCTACTCTGTTCAATTACATGGCAACACGCGAGGAAGCCAAAAAGTGGTGGGCCGAAGTGTTTGATTTGTTGGCCAAGGGTGTCATCAAGACGCATATTTACAAGATTTATGATCTTGCTGATGCAAAACAGGCTCATATTGATATTGAAAGTCGAAAGACCACCGGAAAGTTGCTATTGAAGCCTTAATATCCCATATTCTCAGGGATTTTTTTTAGCTTATAAAAAACCGATCATACGCACTTTGATTCTTGCTGGTGTGCTACTTTGGTCTGATGGACTAGTTGCGTAACATGCACCTGTGTCGGGTGGCGGGGAAAGCAGAGGGTGATTTTCTTTTTTTATCCGGGTCATCATTTGAAGGTCTTTATAATGTTGTTGATTTGTTTCTCCAGGGAGGCAATAGATGAATTATCAAAAAATGAAAGTCAATGAGACTCAAAATATCACTGATTTATTTTAACTTGCACGTAGATGGGAAGAGGCGACCTCGTCCTGCGGACCATGGTTGCATACTAATGGACTGCTCGGGTGCCTCCATGCTAACTCCAATGAAAGCCGATGCTCATCATACTCGCCACCAAAGTCATTATCAAGATGAGCCTACTGGATCCCATGATCATGACCATCCATTGACTCGGAATTCCTTTTGCCGTCCATAAATTAGTATATACGAATTAACCATTTTGCCGCTGTCTTGACAGTAAATTTCGGTGCCATAACTCAGCAATTTTTCGTAGGTCACGTTTTCGGATTGCATGAAATGGCCAAGTTATGCACACACATGAAACCAGATCAACTACTTGTTAAACTGGACACTACGTAGAACGATAGTACGTGCTACTTATAAATACAGTGAGCAAGTGGTATAAATAGACCGGTTCAGGATCTGGAATAAAGACTTTTGACATTGACTTTGGTCTTGCTTATTTCTCTTCTGTTCCAATAAATCGGACTATCCATTTAGGGAATTAGCCACCCTTGTGTGACGCTGAAGCGCTGTCGTTCTCAGTGTTAAGGATTAGAGTTCGCTTCCATGGGACACACGGAACGATAAATGGCAATCCTGGTATATACATAAACAACATAGTGTAGCTTAAGCCTGTTTCAAAGAGAGGCACATTCTAAACTATGCGAATCCATAAAAGAGGTTAGGAGCATCATGCTCTGCTTGTAACTATGCTGTTGCAAAGCTCGTACTTCCATATAGTTCTAGGTAGTTAAACAGGCAAAGCTTATCTAAGCATTTGTATTTTGGAGCGGACCTGATACAGATAGGAATGTAGGCGTATAAGCAAACGGCGCACGAAAGTGTTGCCGAAGAAGAGGATAGACCATGCTACAATAAGTAATTGATCATATATATTTAGGGAACTTCTCTAGTGGAGGAAGTGCTTGAGCATACGCAGCAGCATAACAGTAAGCGCAGATAGCATAAAGTAGTATGACCCATTGCGCTCAAGATAGTAGATGATATTGCTATCTGATCTTGATAGGCGCGTCTTAATGCATGTGAGCTATTTATGCCACGGTGTATGCTCCCATAGGTTGCTTCAGTAGTCTTAGTTTCTTCCAAAGTTTCCTACAAAGCATTAAACTCGGACCTCCTGAGCAGAATTGGTCCTTTTTTGACAGCGAGTGAAATCGCCGATCAAGCCATGCTTTTGTACATTTCGCACTTTCTCACATCGTGGACTGATCGCGTTTTTGAGTTTCTGTCGTACATTCTCCTCGCCAAGATCTTTCACGCGTCATTGCTATTGCCATCCATCTATGGTTTCATTACGACCCTCTCAGCCGTGTTCTTGAGCAGCCATGTTGGTCAATGGGAAGACAACGTGCCTCGGCTAACGTTTGTGCGATTGACGCTGTTGGCTCAAAAACTCGCTATCATTATCTGCTGTGTCATGTTTTACTTTATGCTGCAGCGCGAGGATTTTCCACGGATGGTGGGTTACTGCGTGATCGTAGTGTGCAGCTGTGTCCTCAAACTCGCGTTTATCGGCAACAATATTGCTGTGGAGAAGGACTGGGTTGCGGTGATAACGGGCGGAGACACTGAAACGATGATTACGGTCATGCGACGCATCGACTTGTTCTGCAAAACGGTGGCCCCGGTGTCGATCGGCTTTCTGACTTTAACACCAAGCGCACCAGTGATTGTCGCAATATGGAATGGCCTGTCCTACGTGGTCGAGTACCACATGATCTATCGTGTCTACAAGGCCACTCCAGCGCTCGACGAGGAATTCACGCCATTGATCGACCACGACGTGCCTTCATCCCCACCCAATCAACAATCCCAAGGCAACAATGTGTCCTTCATGGATTATGTGCGCCACGATATTTTCCGACCGAGCCTGGCCCTCTCACTGCTGTACCTGACAGTCTTATCGTTCGGCGGCATCATGGTATCATATCTGAAACTCGAAGGCTACGATGACGCTACTTTGGGTATTTTGCGTGCGGTCGCGGGCGTTGCTGGCATGGGAGCGACGTACATTCTCCCGGTACTATCGCGGCGGATCGGCATCATCCGCACCGGATTATGGGCATTGTGGTTCGAGGTTGCGTGCCTGGTACCTGTCATTTTATCATTCGTCAAGTCTATACCGTACGGTCCTTTCTTACTGTTTGGAGGCATGGCAACGAGTCGCATTGGCTTGTGGCTGTACGATATGGCGGAAACGATTCTGCTGCAGCAGTTTGTGGATGTGGATCAAATGGGCGGTGTCGCGGGATGGCAGCACAGTCTCTGCAACTTTTTCGATCTGTCGCAGTACGTGCTCACTATGCTGTTTTCCGACCCACGCATGTTCCATGTGCCGGTCTTTATTTCGTTCCTGTCGGTCCTCCTGGCAACCATCATCTACACCACGTTTGTCAAGAAGCAGCGCGGCCATCTCGTCCATTTGCACATGGATTAAACCCAGTCGTTTAGATTATTTGTCACTCCCCTGCTCCTCCTTCTCCTTCTCCTCATATGTATGTATATTACTTTATTAGAGCTGCTGTTATATGTAATGAGTTTACGAAACATTTGTCGCGTATTTTAGCGGTCCGATCACCGCCCTGGACTTTCTCAGCTAGATTGCATCCGACTGCTTTTCTTGCTACACAATGTCTTTCGCACGGTGGATACGACCTGCTTGTACCAAGCGATTCATTTCCCAACAAACCTATCGATCCTTCGCGACCGCGTTACCAAAGCGTGTTGCACCATGTCAAAAAACCGCGTCATTCTACCAGCCATCCACCTCACGTGTGCTCACGACACGAAGAGCTTACACAACTGTACCAACTTACAATGCCACGTAAAAACCCGATTCCAGACGCACGCTGTTAGACAATTATTAAATCGCTATAACATTATTAGCACACTAACAATTGACCAGTATCACGACATATCCGACGAAATGCTGGATCATATTGACGAGATCCTGGAAGCGATCGGCGAAGAGGTGGATTTGCCCGGTTTTGACATTGAGTATTCGGTATATACGAAACACGAACGAGAAAAAGACAATTCGAGAAAAACTTACGCAACGAACATAGCAAGGAGTAATGACTATTAAGCTTGGTGAACACGGCACATATGTTTTGAACAAGCAGCCACCAAACCAGCAGATATGGCTTTCTTCGCCAAAAAGGTACGTGGACAATCATTTTGCTGTAGTTAAAGTACTGATTGGGACCAGTGGACCAAAACGCTATGACTATGATGCCGAGCACAAAAAGTGGTTCTACCATCGCGATAACCACACATTAGATGGGCTCTTGAACGAGGAATTGAGCGATATCTTTGGTCAGCAGGTGGATGTGCTGGAAGGATTCGAGCCATAATAGAAATAAATAAAAAAAAAGAGCGTTGTTACGGGGTAGGATGGACTCCTTGACAACATATGGTTTGTTGCATGGTAGAAATTTGGCCTCACTCGGGTCAGTTTTCGCCAAGGAGACGCTGCGCCCTTTATATTTTCCAGAAAATCAAAAGCAGCCTCCCCCACAAAGCTCACACCCCCAATAACGATGGACCATCCTTCAGATGGACATCATGCCTCTCTCCGATCACTCACTGCTCATTCATCGTCGGGCTCCGTTGGCCTGTCGCTGAACAAACACGGCCTGTCGACTTACAAAGCTTCAACCGCGAATCGGCAAATCGGGAACAACAGTCGGGTCGCAGCTTCCCTCCCGCCACTCAAACTTCATTCGGATAGCGTAATGGACAGTAATTCAGTAGTTGATTGCGATGCCTATTTCCAACGAGCACCACAAAACAACAATAATACAAAAGTGACGGAAGCTTGTGGGTCGCTTCTGTTTGCCGCAACGTCGTTACACGCCGCCGTCCGACGCTGCCTAACCTTCGAGGGCCTCAACGTCCTTACACCTGCTTTTTCCAGATCAACGTCATGTTGTGAACGTCTTATGCTGACACTCGAACAGCAACAGGAGGATGAACTCGTCAAGACTGCCATTGCATCCATACGCGCACTCAAGGAATTATGCAATTTGTTGCGCCAGCATTCATCCACTATCGTACAGACACTTGACGTCAAGTTTGCCCGTCATTTGCTCGTCATGATCCACACCACAGCAGTAGATATCAAGGAGACCGCACAGGCATTGCCGATCATGCGACATACAGCTTCTACGCCCACATCGAAACAAACATTACCAATGCGTGGTCGGTCGCATAGTGAACATACCACAACCCCGACAATGACATCCCCATTGTCGTCACCGTCAGTCGATGATCGATCACAGCTGTACAATCACTTGAAGCTCACCGTCACGCATTCACTCCATGTCACCACTCTCCTCAAGCAATCCATTGAAGAGACGTTGGCGACCGACATCACGTCCGTCCTGGCTACCAAATTACGGGATTTGGCTCGCCAGGCACAGGATGCTGCCGAACGGGCTGTGTGTTTGGATAAGAATTTGCAGGCCGTTGCAATTGACCATACTGCGTCACGTAAAGGGTTCTGGCAGGATACCAATGAATATCTAAAGGTTAGCGTTTGCATGAAGGACGACCAAACGGAGTTATTTACAAGAATTAGGTGATGGTTTCCGTGATGAGTTCGGTCAGGTCCATATCCACGGAAGAGGATTTCAGTTGGCCCAAGGCGGTCAAACAAGGGTGCTTACAAGTTACTCGAGTCACGGCTGAAGTTGCCAAACTATGGAACAACTGCAGTGCATTTGCTGACGATGGCTATTATTTGGGCAAAAAGGATAGCGCTTCATCACCGCGTCGTGCCACCATTCCTTCAGCCGCTTCATCAGAAACCCTCAATGCAGGAGGTGATCTATCGTCATCAACGTCATCTTTCTCATCTGACAATAACATGCATAATACCACCAGTAACACTAATACAGCTGCATCATAATACCACGTATATATTTCATCTCGTTTTTTCTTCTATTACAAGAGCGACGGGTATCTTTTGTGATATTGGATTCGTTTGAAAGCAGGCGTTAATGTTTTGTGTGATCAGTTTTGCTCACATAGCTTTTGTGTACGAAAGCATTTGATTCCGTTTAACCTAGTTGGGTGCCCGCTTTATTGTTTGACAAGAACATTGTCGCATATAAATCTGTTGGCGCTAAAATATAAATCTCTGTCAGCAATGTTAAGCTAACTTTATATGGACCCTGATTGTTCCATTTTCCTTAATCAAGGCAATGTTCTTGGTGTTGCCTTTTATGATTTGGCTATTTGACAAGTTTTATTAGTGACTTGATTGATGTCCGCCAGTAGTCAAAGCAACGTTTAGGGTACTTTATTGATTAAATACAACGTTTTCAACCTTACTCTTAGCGTAAGTGATGGCGTTTTCGGTTATATGTTTACATTTCACAATTGTCAAGTTTTGTAGTTTTGGCGCCTGGTCTATCAGCACCCTGATTCCGTGATCCGACAATTCTCCCAACCTTTCCAAGTGAATACTTTTCAAGTTACTGGAATGTTTGCCGACAATTTTAAGGGAATCATATAAAAGATAATCGTCTACAAACTGGTCCATTTCGACGAGTTTGACATGGGATAAACTGTTGCCACGTTTTTCGAAAAACCTGTTCATAACATCTACTGAAATGTTTGGCAATTTTTCGAAAGTAACATCCTCCAATGTTACAATGCCGGCCAATGCAGAAAGAACAGCGTTCGTTACAATGTGTGAGCTGCGCCGGAGCCAACATTTTCTAAGTCGCCGTCTAGATTTTGAATCCGTTGCGTAAGTGTCGAATAATCGCGTTAAATCCGCATCGTTTCTCATGGTCCACAAGTCGTCGGACAGTCCAAAGGTGTCCAATTGCGGCAAAGTTATCAGTGTGTCCACGAAAGCCGATATCTCCTTTGCTGCAACAATTTCTATGTGCGCCAAAGCGGTACAGGCCGATATTGACCGTGAAATCAGCGGCATCATTACTTCTCCATGACCCCACAATGTCAAACGCTCCAGGTTCCTTAGTTCTAGGTCTTCAAATAACATAGGGTTGCTTGAGAGTAAATCCTCGTCGGGCATAAAAATATTGGTATGGAGCTCCTTGAGTGAAAGCATATTTCGTCGTATTAGTGGTAAAAATGCTGAAGCTGGTTCGGCAGAGCCTCCGTTCTTTGTGTATAGTCGGCGTATACCGGGATGAGAATCTTGCGCATCCGAAGGTGTCAGGTCTGGTACCGCAGTACCTAGAGGGTTATATCCAAATGTCTCCAAGTTTGGAAAGAGTGTGTTGACGACATCCAGGACTGAGATATGGCAACCGTACAAAACTAGACGACGTACTTGCTGACAAAATGGTCGTAGTCTTACAAGATCTTGTTGAATAATAGATCTGGCCTTTAATTGAATGTCTACCAGAGAGCTTTTGAAACTGGGTGGTGCAGACTCGCCAATCGCATGCCATAGATAAGTTGGAGTCGAGTACTCTATGCTTTTGAGACTCGAGCAAGTGGAGAGTAGTGAAGTCAGGGATACCGCCGGATACAATTCATTTAAATGTATCACAAGTCTGGTCAAGGTGGTATGCACCATTAATATTGCCTTTGAAAATTGTGTGGCCTCAGTATTGATATGCTTGGTAGCATTTTCTGTGATTAAATAGTTGAGTTCCTAAACGAAAACGTACGAACTCAATGGACGCTTACCATTCATTTTCAGCGACTTGAGTTTCCTAAATTTACCATCCTTCATGGTACGCAAGTAATGTAAAAAGACGCCACGATTTTTGGTGTTGATGGTCAGATCTTTCACATGTATTGCAATATGTGGCATCACGCTCGTAGTCCAATCCGCCTTTGTACCATCACCACTCGTCATTTTTTCCCAAATCGTCGAACATTTGGATACCTTGATACGCCATTCGCTGCAGACACTCCAGAATGCGGATTTTGAATTCTCTGGCAATAGCATGACGATTTCGCCTACAAGTTCGACTGGAAATTTAGCTACAAAGTTGACCCGCGTTTCGTTTTCCCTTGTCGCCTGCTCTTTGCAGTTTATGATTTGGGTGTAATGGGGATGATCCGCCGAAACTTTTTGTAGAGCATTGTTGTAAGCGTCGATTGCTCTGCGTTGTTTGCCTTGCATCTGATATAGATCGCCCAGTCGAAGGTAACCTTTTGCCACAGTCGGTTGAAAGGTAATCATCTCTTGCGCATCTTTTTCTGCTTCTTCAAATCTCGCTTGTTTCCCAAGAGCATGCGAACGGTGGTCAAGTGTCACCATAAGGAACTCTTGAACCTTGCATAACGTAGTTGATGCAAATCCGATTGCTTGTTCGTATTTTCGAGCATCAAGCGCCGGTCCCACTTTGCGGAACGTGTTTTTTACCAAGTCAGTGTCGAGGTCATAGATCGGAAATAAGGTAGCGGGCTCCATGTTGATGATCAAGAAAGCGTTGGTGAAAGCAAACTGGTAGTTGTAACAACTCTTACTTTCTTTTTAAAGCAACCACGGTAAGGCATGTATTATTTAGGCAAACCAATGTCTTTATTAGTTCTCTTCACGCCAAGAGCGAAAAATATTGTGATACAAAATTACAGTTTACTCAGCCCGTTTCATTTTTTGTCCTACCAATGCATGGTTACTTCATATCACGTTTGCTAGATAACCTCCTTGGTAAGGCATCCAGTATTTCCAAAAATCAACGTCGCCAAGGCAAGATTTTTATGATAGTGACTTACTTTTATGGATTGACATTGACTTTTGGAAACACTGTACATATTTTGTTTACATTTATCCTCGTATGTCGGATAATAAGTACCATTTGTGTACAAGAAAGAGAAATAAGAACCTGAATCCTCGTTCGATACATGGAAGTGGCAGTAGTGTGTTATAAAAGCCGAGTGTGTGGCTAGCCATACTAGGCGAACCATCTGCAGCAACTGCGCCTCCCTGAACTTTCCCAAGTAACATAGTTGTGACATGAGAGTCTTGGGTAGTGACAATTTTGGATACTTTTGCGTCACTGCTTTGGGTGTGCATCAAACTATCGACCGTCAACTGATATCTGTTGCATTATTTATTTCGATGTATGGTAATTTCACATCATCCGCCACTGATTGAATAATATCAGTAGACTAGCTAGAGTCCTTGTCATACAAATATATTGCCGAGAAAAAATAACTTGCTGAAATATCTTTAGTCTACGCAACGAAAACCAATGCCTTAACCCTTTTCTTTTTGTACATGCTCTCTATAGTAGCTTGTCAAGTAATGTCATTTCTAGGGATTGAAGATGGTCCACATGTATAACGTATTCTTTATCCACTCAAAAGTTGTGTATTATCTAAATTATTACAACATTTCTGACTTTTTTCTTTGTAAGTTCAATAACGTCTAGCGTAACTGATTTACACTTCACTAGTGTTAAACTTTCTAATTTAGGAGATTTTTCTACTAATTCGGTAATCCCATATCCAGTGATTTTATCCAACTTCTCTAGTCGGATATGTTTCAAGCAAGTTAGATTGTGCCCAATAGCAATCAGAGAACTGCTTGTAATTGCATCGACTTGGTTTAGCCTTAGGTCCAGAATATTGTCGCCAAGTTTCTTGAAAAACGCGTTCCACCCTTGTGTTGAAACGCGTGATGCACCCTCAAGTGTAATACTTTTCAATGTGCTGATATCGACTAAAGCACCAAGCACATCTCTTGTCATTATGGTTCGGCAGTGTCGAAGCGAAATGGATTTGAGTCGACGGCCGGATTGCGGATCACTTGCATACTTCTTGAACAATCGTATGAGGTCTGCTTCACCAGTCGCACATCGGGGATAGGAGATACTGAGATACTCCAATTGCGGTAACACTAAAAGTGTCTGTGCTATACCGGCAATGTCTCTCGACTCGACAATCGTAAATCGATTCAGTGTGGTACAGGTAGATATCGACCGTAAAATCAATGGCTGAATGATATACCCGTCGTCTCCCCAGAAGGTCAGTCTGTTCAAATTTTTCAACTCCAGATCTGCATACGTTGCGATAAGGTCCATTGGAGAGTCTCCCCCTGAGACGTTAATGTAGAGAGTTTCGAGGGAAAGTTGGTTCCTTCGTATCAATGGCAGAATTGTTGAAGCAGGTACTGGTGCGCCACCGTTTTGCGTGTAGAGCCGGCGTAAACCCGGAGTGGATCGTTCGTCAAGTTCTGGTATCATATCAATCTGGGCGTTGTATCCAAACGTCTCAATATTTGGACAGAGTTGGCTGACGGCGTCCAGAACTGTTGGATTACAACCGTGTAAAAGAAGACGTCGTATTTGTTGGCAACCAGGTAGTATTTTCTGAAGATCTTGACTGGTAATAGAATTAGCCGTTAATCGCAGATCGACCAAATGGTTGTGGGGTTCGAGCGGTGGAAGTTCGTCAGTCAAGTACGATAGATCGGATATTGTGGAATATTCAAGACACTTTAGGTTAGGACAGAATAAAAGCAAATCTGTCGGTGATATCACAGTACTAAATTGTTGGTCGAATTTGATGACGAGCTTCGTCAGTGTGCCATGAATCTCCCATATGGCGCGCGAGAAGGGCGTAATTATCCCAGAATGGATATGTTTAGTTGCGTTTCCTTTACGTATGTCAAAAGCAATTGAGTTTCAAAGTGAATACATACAATTTCGATAGAACGTACCATCCAAATTCAATGACTTCAGTTTCAAAAATTTTCCATCATTCATGGAGTGCAGATAATGTGAAAACACACGATAATTTGTGGTATTGATCGTCAAGTCTTCCACATTTGCTGCGATGTCACTAATTGTAGCGATGGACCAATCCACATTTGTGCTATTACCAGTTCTCCATACTTTCCAAATACTTTTGCACCGGTATATTCTGGCTCGCCATACTTCGGAGACAGATAGCCAGACAAAAGTTGATTTAGCTGGTAATAATGCAATGATATTGTCAATAATTTCGACCGGAAGCATAGCAATAAAATCAATTCGCGCCTCGTTTTGCTTTGTCGCTGACTCTTTGCCGTATACCATTTGTGTGTAGTCCGGGTGGTTCTCCAAAGCACTTTGTAGACCGAGATTGTATGTGTCGATTGCATTTTGTTGTTTTCCTTGCATTTGATACATCTCGCCCAGACGAAGGTATCCTGTCGCCAACGTTGGCTCGTATCCAATTAAAGTCTGTGCGTCCTTGATGGCTTCCTCAAATTTCCCTTGCATTGAGAGAGCATAAACCCGATGGTTCAACATCGCCACAAGTGACTCGTGGATTCGGACAATTGCTTGCGCTGTATATTCAGTTATTTGTACATAATCTTGGCGGCTGACAGCAGTAGTAACTTTGGTGAACAGTTGTACTAGCGAGTCAGGTTCGAAACTGCTGTTGCAAGTCGAAAGTGGAGTGGATTCCATGCTTGTTCTTGGGGAAAATAGGAATAATAGTAGGCAGAAAATGTTTTTTCAGCTCTTTGGTATTTTTTGGATAGATGTTGCAAGGGCTAATTTGATAATACCAAGTCTTTTATAACTTTTTCAATGCCTAGAAAAATGAAGAGAAGTATTGTGATACAAAGTTTCAGTTTGCTTAGCATTTCGCTTATTGTACCACCTAAATTAAGAGCAGCCTGGTTACATTTAAGCTGCGTCGTTGTAATGAATAAGCCTCTTATATTGTTTAGAAGCAAACTTTTCAGGATAACAATATAGGAGTAATAGGATACGTAATAAGCTTTCAACAGACAAAATAATAAAGATATTAGTGGCTTGATAGGCATGATGAGAACTGGTGCTTCATTTTAGCAATATCAGGTTATTCAATAAATTGAACGCTCTTTACGTTTCCATTGGTGTATCTAGTGGGGTTTTGTATCACATGTCTGCATTTTTCTATTATTAAACTCTGCAACCCAGATGCTTGCTCAACCAAGTCCGCAATTCTTTGTTCTGTTACTGCGACTTTCAGCTTTTCAAGGTGCAGGTCTTTCAAGCCTCTAGTGCTTCTGATATCGAACGGCCAACACTCCATTTCGGTAAACCTTACATCCGAGATACGGCCGCTGGTCTCGAAAAAGGTTCTCAATCCTCGTTCAGAGACGGTTGCTAACCCTGCAAACCAAACTTTCTCCACAGTGTCGATGTTGGCTAAGGTGGCAAGCACATTGTCTGTCACAGTATTCGCTTTGCAGTATCGGAACCGGACAGTTCTCAATCGTCTTGGAGAGCACCTATCCCTCGAGTACTTTTCTAAAAGTCGCACCAAGTCCTGTTCGCCAGTTGTTGCTTTAGTATAGGAGGGTTCCAAAGACTCTAGTTGAGGCAATGCTTCTAATGCGTTGACTAAACTTGATATATTCCTGGATTCGACTGCAGCAACGTGTGTCAGCATGGTACACATTGATATCGAGCGTAAAAGAAGAGGTTGGATGGATTCCGGGTTGTTTCCCCAGAATGTCAGGCTTTTTAACCTTCGCAGCACTAGAGATGGATACACCGCAACGAGGTTTTCCCGTGACTCGTATAATGTAATATTGATGTAGAGAGTTTCAAGCGAATGCATATTTCTCCTGATCAAAGGCAAGACAGCGGAGGCGTCAACTGGAGTACCTCCGTTATTGGTATAGAATTGACGTAAGCCACGGATGTACCATTCGACATTTTTGTGGTCCAATTGTTCCATCTTGTTAATTTGAGGATTGTATCCAAAGGTGCACAAATTCGGGCAAATGTTGTCGACAACACCCAGGATTGAAACATCGTTGGAACCGCTCAAGGTCAGGCTACGTAGTTGTTGGCAATATGGTAGAAGGGTTTGGATATCTTGGCATGTGATCGACACGGCTCTCAAATGCATGCTGACTAGAGTATTGTAGAAGATCGATCCACGAACCTTGCCGACAACCTCAGATAGTTGATGTGTTGTAGAGTATTCAAGAGAGGTCAGATTTGAGCAGATAGAAAGCAAGTCGATCAACGGCGCTACTGGACCACTTTGATTCAGGTGAAGAACAAGTCTAGTTAAAGTTGTGTGGATCCGCCAGAATGCGTTCGTAAGTGGCATAATTGTAGCAATATTGATGCGTCTGGGAGTATCTGATATATATATATATGAGTATCTGGTATACATACTGACTCTCAGTGCACTTACCATCCAGCTGCAGCGACTTTATTTTGCCAAAGTCACCTTTGCTCATACTGGCTAGATACCAGAGAAAAACGTTACTGTCCATGGTATTCAGTGCCAAGTTTTCTACATGACCTGCAATATGTTGTATAACTCTCGCAATTTCATGGTCAGATACACTGTCAACCGTCAGAGTTTTCCAAGCGCTGGAGCACTTGAATATTCTATCGCGCCATACACTGGAGACACTAAAGCAGGTAGCCTTCGAATCCTTTGGTAGTAACGAATAAATGTCGTCAACAACCTCGATTGGAAGCGCCGAAATAAAGTCGACTCGTGATTCCTTCTGTTTTGCGGCAATCTCTTTGTCGCTGATCAACTGAGTATAACCCGGATCATCCTCCGAAACACTTTGAAGACCAAGATTATACGCGTCAATTGCCCTGAGTTGCTTTTCCTTGCATTTCATATATAGCGCCTAGTCGAATGTAGCCAGCTGGCAATGTTGGGTTGTTTTCGATAATATTCTGTGCGTCGTTGACTGCATCATCGAATCGGCTTTGCACGGAAAGAGCATATGCTCGAAGGTTCAGCATCATCAATTGAGGTGCTTGGATCCTGGCAAGTGCTGTAGATGCTAGGTTGGTAATGTGTTGGTAATCTTGTTTGTCGTCAATTGCCGCTTCAACTCTCGTGAAAGCGCGCTTTATCGGATCTATATCGAAGTTGTACGCTGGAAAGCGGACTAGCTTTGGCCTTGTCATCTTTGGTACAAATTTGATTAACAAGAACAGGTTAAAGAAGAGAATATTGATCGGATACAGTAATGCTTTTATCCTTCTTATCTAAAATTAGACAATTTTCAAAAACAAGTATTCTTTCTTCGTCAACCTTTATTCTTAGAGCGGTGAATTCCCGTGGATTAAAAAATATTGTCTGACCAGGCCCATGGTTGCGAAAAGGATGTAATTTAAATGATGAGGCGGTTATAGTTGAATGCAAACTTTTGGATGGGTAGACTATAAAAGTTGTAGCATGAAATGGCAAACTGACAAAGAATTGCAGAGAAGTCTAGATGTGAAAAAACATGCTTGAGATGGAAAGGTGCTGTTTACAATGATAAACAAGCAGACACGTACAAATAAATAATTTACAGCTTTATAACAGGAAAAATACAAGAAATAGCTATTTATGTAAAAAGACGATAATGCTCGGGGCACCGGTTCAAGTTTCTTAACGCAAGAGAAGAGTGGAAGCACCCTGTACCCAATGCAGCCGTTTTAAAAGTAGTTTGATCGCGGTGGTCCGTGGTCCAGGGTTTTCTAGACAAGTCGACTAAGTGATTTCTCGGAGCAAGGTTTGGTATTCAAACAGAGCGATCATCAACTATAACAACCGATTAACAGCTGGCACGCATCCATAAATACAATCAAGGTTAGCGTATCATTTGGAAAAAAAAGGCATGCATTAGGAGAGAGTGATTTTTTTCAATCAGGATAAAAGGCTGTAAACATCCACGTGGATACTTACTAAAGCTGCCTCCTTCCTTGAAAAATAAAGGAAGAGCTATTTTACATCTTAAGCATGATGCGGAGCGGTCTACTATGATGTACTTCTCGTTCAGAAGTGATTAACTCGACTAAAGTATAAAATCCAAAGTACTATGTTTAGCCTTTCCTATTAAAGTAGCGCGCCACTTTCAGTACGACAAGTAGCTGTGTCGAATTTGGAAGCGAAATGAACGGCCGTTTCTACTTTAATGCTTGCGATTTTCACTCAGAACTATAATTCAACTTCTCTACAGCAGAAAGTGGCCTTTGTGCGTGGTCATTAAAGTATAAATGAAATCGATGTATGTAGTACAAGGAAGTAAATAAACTTCTACCGCAGCAATGGTCAGGGTACTGAGCTGCTCAGCTAAAATTGACGCGAGATCATCGTCAACACTGCTCACATGCACGCATATTACCATAACTGTCTTATACGATAGATCTTGGATTACGTGCCATTGTTGTCAGCAACATCAAAACTATGACCATTATCAAACAGATCCATTAGCATAATGACCGTCTTTGTCTCAAACAAAAAATCACAGGGGCGCGCTGACCAGCTGCATTCATCTCGATTTGAGCGCCATAAAAACCTCTTTCGTCGGCAGCGTCCCCTTTTTTGTAAACAAAGCCGCAACACCGTACAGCCAAGCGCGCCTTGGCATTTCATAAACTTAGCCTCGACCCATAATCATCCATTTGCTTACTGTTGTCGCTGCTATTGGGTTCGCGCATTGCTGCCTGTGACAATAAGCCGCACCAAAGCGCAGCATGATGTAAATGTGTATTCGGCGGAGGCATAGAATGAGCGCCCCAAGTGCGTTGAAATACTCAAAATGGATTAGAATATCCTAATCGTACGTTCGCAAAATGAGGGCTGGCTTTGCTTAAATTGCCATTTTGGGATCGGCCCATCGGTGTGACTGAATAACGTGGCATGAATTATATAAACGGGCGTTGCTGCGACACCTCTTTCTTCATCATCTCTTTCACTCAAAGGTAAGTTTCTCTCTCTCTATCACACACACACACTCTCTCTCTCACTGTCTCTCTGTATATGCTGCTAACCACCAACTTTAGATCCTTCCGTCCCCTCCCTCTACCCTACGCCTCCCACACTGCTCCCCTTCGTCTTCTTCTGTGAGTTACGACACCCTGCGTATTCAGCCTTCTGGTCCTTGAGTTTCACTTGTGTTTTAGGGATCCACGGATACCCGAGTGATACGCCCCCGGGTATTGCGAGCTCTTCGTCTGCCATTGACAACTACTCGTTGGTGGTACCTATTCACCTATTGGGACCGTTGGCGCTTCTTTACTGAGATTCATTATGGCCATTTCGTGCGCGCGTTCTGCAGAACTGAGTGAGCTTCGTTGGCATATTTGAGTTGAGTCAAGTTGAGTTTTTGAGTTCCCTTCACCTTCTTCCCCTTCTCCCCACACCGGATCTCGGCCGAAACAACCATGGGCGGCAACAGCGGGAGCAGACGATGGGGTAATGTATCTTTTGTGTTGGACAATAGTTACGTGGCTACCTTTTTCTTTGCCTGTGTAGATTGTTGGGGATGGATCAAGGCGTCGCTATGGATCAAGGCCGGGTTTTTTATTTCCTTGCAAAGTTCTCTAGGAATGGTGCCTGCTCTTTTCAAGAAACGGCAAAAGACTTCTTCCCCCAAGAAGCTAGAGTGCGTTGGTGATTCAACCTCTAACACCATTTCCGACGAGAACCGAGCTAAAGCATACTGGTATTCGCATTTTCGGATGTGGAGTGCTGGGACCGTCTGAATTGTGGACATGCAGGCCGCCACTTTAAGTCCTCTGTTGTGCCCCCAACCAACAAGACACGGTATGAGGATCAATCCAGTGCTGCCTCCTCGCGGAGATCCTCGTCAACGGAATGACCGGCGTGTCATTCCGGCCAAACGCACTGGGCTTGTAAATTGCTTGTCAGTAATAAAGGCATTTTGCCATATCCATCCATCTTTCAACTTGTTGCATACTTGCATGTGGAAGGGCTTGTTCATTCGGTTGGGTTTCGCTGTTTCGGCAAAAGAAGGGCGTTCTTGATACTTTTGAATGGACGATCATGCAAGTTGCAATGTTGGACATCAAGGAAGCTCCACCGTTCTTGCACCGTATCATTTTCCTCTATGGCTGATTCATGGAACGGAAAGCTGCTTTTGAATATGCAGAACTTGGCAACACGGGAAAGATGTGAGTGTAAGTAAGAAAGGGGATCTGCTGTAACGGATGGCCATCCGAGCTGCACGCTATTGGTAAACAGTAATTTATGGCGATGGCCGCAGCTCGAAATTAAAAGTGTCAGAAACTCTTTCACGATCGATCATGCCATTACTCTTACAACCGTCTCAATCTCGGCATTTACTACGAACTTTTGCGCGACGAAGCACACACTCTCGAACATCAAACTACAATGGCTGGTGGTCACTCATTCTTGACCAGCCTGCGCAGGTAATCTACTGTTTACGAATCCAACATGGAAGCAGGATTATTCAACGTTTGGAGAAACAACATAGGAAGCGGATTCATTTCAACAGAGGAAACCGATTGCAGTGCCAATCGTGGATGACTTGCCGCCACCGGTGAAGGTCGAAGAAAAGCCCAAAGAAATTGTGGTTCTTCAGGGCAAACGGATAGAACTACCCCAGAAACCACCAGCTCCTGAAGATTGCTGTATGAGGTAAGCGTCTTCCAAATACGTCATCTGGGTGTAACACTAAACCCTTGCTTCAACAACAGCGGATGCGCCTACTGGTAAGCACTGGGGAACGAGTGCTTAGGGCGGGAAAAAAAGCTAATGTGTGGATAGTGTGTGGGATATTTATCAAGAGGATATGGAGGAATACCAAGCCCAAAAGGCAGAGCTTCGACGAAAGTTCATGGATGCGGGCGAGCCACTGCCGCCGTCGCTGGCAGCAACGAGCAAGTCCATCGAAGACCAAGTGCAAGACGAGATGGACCCGACAATGAAGGCGTTCTATGCCATGGAAAAGAAGATGAAAGGGCAGTGATTCTCATGTAAATATTATAGATACCATTTGGACAGCCATTAGACCTGAAAAGTACCAGCTACTATTACACTTCCCTCCGCCATGTAATGCTATATATAAAAGAGTCTACATTTACAACGTGTGTCTTGTCTAGAAATCTACGACCACACATCCTCCTGGTACCGGCCAGTGCTTCGCAAGTTCTTGACGTAATCCTGTGCCTGGCTCTCCGACTTGTTTCCGAACGTTTGGGCAAACTCGATAAACGTATGCTGAACGTCCCTGGCCATGTTTTTGGCGTCGCCGCAGACATAGATATATGCGCCCTGTTCGATGTACTTCCACATCTGCTCACCATGTTCCTTTAACCGATGTTGCACATAGACCTTTTGCTTGGTTTCACGAGAGAATGCCGTAATCAACTGAGATCCTTCACCCAAAACCTTGAATAACTCTGGCCACTCGTTCGAATACAAAAAGTCCTGTTGCGAATGACGACATCCATAGAACAGCACCGTGGGTCCGACGTCCTTGCCGCTTTGTTTCTGATGCACGCGATCGCGCACAAATCCACGGAAAGGAGCCACCCCAGTGCCAGGGCCAACCATAATGACGGGAAGTTTGGTGTTGCGTGGCAACTTGAACGTCGATCGTCGGATATGCACGGGTATCTTTTTGTCCTGGAGACGGTTGCGTGGGCCGTTCAAATCGTAGAAAGGAACCGAATCGTCTTGAGGTGAATGGATGCGCCACAGGTAGTTGGTATTGACACCGTAAACTGTGCGGCTCTTTGTGCTGGAAGGCTGGTACGACAGTGTCACGGCGGTCACAGCGACGGATTTCGGATCAGTAAGAGATGATGATGAGATTGAGTAGTAGCGCGGTTGGAGACGTGATACGCTTTCCACAATCAGATCAAACGGTACGGTGGAAAAGAAGCCAGGGGCAGCCGTCGTACCCTCATCATCTTGGCACAGTTCGAGAACTTCGGCCAGGTTGCGTACAGACTCGCTGACCTGCGTGCGGTATGCCTCCTTATCGGTTGCCAGGTTACGCAGGATCTCCTTGGAGGATTCGGTGGGAGCGTATTCGACTAGTGATATGAGGGTCTGTCGAGATGCAGGTGAGCATATATCAAGATAGTGTCGGAATGCTGCACGGTACGTGGTCGGTACAGGGAAGGGGTGTTTTTTGGATGCAGCACTATCCAGTGCCTCGACCATGATGGCGGTATCCAACTTGTCTGCCAAACCCAGGACCGAAGCCAGCCGCAACACTTCGACTTCGTTGTTTGTGGGCCAGATTGCAATATGGTCGCCCGTTTGATAGGTGAGGTTACTCTTGCTGATGTCGACTTCGAGGTGGAGACAGTGGCGATCGGCAGTTTGGGTGAACAGGTCATGGGAGGTGGCGATAGGGGCGAGATATGGGTGTTTGGCATCATGCACAGCTGTTTGCTTTTGTAACCTGCGTGATCGTTACACAGTTAATTATATTTGTCCGCTCATTTGCATATAGTAAAAAAAAGCTTACTGCTCAGGTTTGGACCATTCACCCAACTCGCCCAGAAACAGCGAGTCGTCGTCGACCACGTCGAGTTCTTGTACACCGAACATAGGTTGCCGCGGACCGGCTTGCGCATTGCTTTCATCCACTCCCAGAGCTGCACAGAAGGCAGGCCACATGTCTTCCTGCCATGCCAAAAAGTCTTCTTCCAGAGATGCATCATCGTCGCCTTCACCGCGCTCGCCGTGCCGCGTAGCACCCAAGTCTGAGAGTCGCTTGTCAAGGAGACGGGCAATGGCGTTGTAATGCTCATACGTCTTGTTACCCAATCCAAACACAATATAGTTCAAGCTCTGCAGCGGTGTTGATTCGTCTTGTGCAGAAGAAAACACGGGCGTTTCATCCATCAACATTTCCCAGAATTCAACGGCGTTGTCGGTGGGTTCGCCCTCGCCGTACGTAGCCATTACGAACACCACCAGCTTGTCCTCTGGCACTGTATCCAAGTAACTGAGGTCGTACAGCTCGATATCCGCGGTCATACTGCTCACGCCATACTTTTGCGAGCACTCCTTGGCCAGTCTGGAGGCATAATCTTCGGCAGTGCCTGTCTGCGATCCGTAGAAGAAGATGACTCGGCGATTCTATTTTTGTCTGGTGTGAGTAATTACGGCTGCCTTTCATTAACTGCGGTTGGCGCTGATAGATAAACCTGCTGCTCCATAAGCTTGACGAAGTTGCGCTCAGGCTTGTTGCTCTGCGGCTTGTCAGATTGCTGGGCGGTGCTTGGGCCACCACCGCCGACCCGTGGAGGGGACGACCTGAGTTTTCTGGATATCCAGATAAGGGCACCGAGGCCCAGTGTGCCCAGCAGCAGCAGGTCAAGCGGACTAACTGAGAAGACGGACGACGAGGATTTTCTGGACATGTTCCGCAAAAGTGAACGAAGAAGAAAAAGACGAAAAAAAGGGGGGAGGAAGCAAAAGAGTATAGCGTGCTTTATTTGCTGTGGGGTAAAGGATTTATTGCGCTTTGAATGGTTCGGAGAAAGGGGCGCCGGACGCCCAGATGACTGGATCAGATTGCTTTCACATGTTTGGTATGGCCATTTTTTATGATGACGCTGCTGTCAAAGACTGTTCGATGTTCATGGCAACCCCAACCGCATTTGCAATCGATTCCGCCTTGTCCGCTGTCAACGGCTGCAGCGGGTTGCGCGGCAGTCCTCCCCAGCCAAGCAAAAGATTCATACCGCCCTTCACACCCGGATTGCCGTGCCAACGTGCCAGCGCATCGTCCGGCTCAACCAGCTGCTGCTGCAACTTGGTGGCCTGCTTGAGCTCGCCCTTGTCAAACAGCCGTTGGATTTCAACACAAGCACGTGGGGCCACGTTACCCAAGCCAGGCACGCAACCCACCGCACCCACCGACAAGGCCGGGAGGAAAAAGTCCACCGAGCCAGCCAGGAGCGAAAAGTTATCTGATTCACTCTCTTGTTTAGCCTCTTCTCTGCTGTTCCCAATGTCGCTCTTTACCTTCGGGAGCCAGCCGGTTGGCAACATAGCCCACCTTGCCGATATTGCCGTCGGTGCCCTTGATGCCCACAATATTGGGATGCTTGGCCAGCTTGACGATGGTCTGGACATCGACATCGACGCCTTGGGTGACGCCCGGATAGTTGTAGATCACAACGGGGATCGGCGATTCATCGGCGACGCGCGTAAAGAACGCCAGAAGCGCGTCGCTAGTCATGCTTGGTCTGAAATACGCTGGAGGCAACACCAGCACGTACTCGGCGCCAGCTTGAGCTGCGTCCTTGGCCAGTTTGATCGTGCCGCGCGCAGACTGAGTGCCGGCACCCGCCAACACCTTTATGCTGGGATCATACTTTTGAATGAACTCACGTCCCTTGGAGATCATTGTGATGCGTTCCTCATCGGACAAATGAACGGCCTCGCCCGTCGAGCCCATGAATATAATGCCCGCAATACCCGTCTTGGACAAGTATTTGATATGCTTCTCGAGCGAGTCCAGATCGAGATCTTCGTTTTCGGGCTTGAAGAAGGTGGGGATGGGTACGAATACGCCGTTACCGAGTGGAGTGCCTTGGACCATTTTTTATTGAGAGTAAACGAGGGATATGCAGAGTTTCAAGCAAGCGATGGACCGTGTGAAGTACAAATTTATAACAAGCCGGACAGATGATAACGTTATTCTCTTCCGGAATTAAGGAGAAATGGAATATTGCCCGAGAACGTTTAATCTTTTTTCCACGGTCTGCTGCCCTTTCTCTCCCTTTCTCTCTCGCCGTTCTTCTCGAGAAAGCGGCCGTTGTGTGGTGTTTTTCTCAGGATCCATCATGTTGTTTACCCGCTCGAGTCAACCGGAAACAAATCTGCACGCATTGTTTCCATTTTGAAAGGTCCCCGATCATTTCGGATATGTGATCTACCAAAATGCCCCGTCTAACTGATCCCGGGTTATATGAATGCCCATGGATGCCTATGCCAAATACCCGTTCTGTTATCGCCAGTCCATCTTGTTCGTTTTAGTCTTGGGTTTTTTGAGCCACCGATTCCTTTAGTCTGTACTTCGGGTGAAATATCAAACATTCACCAGCAGCGCTTTTCAACTGCAACACAAACTTTTTGCTTGCATGATATTTAGTCCGTCGATGCACTACAGGAACCTAACGCGTTGGAAATAAGCTTTTTTTTCTTGGAGCTGCTCTTCTAGTCATAGCTTACACAGATTGCATCATATACATTATTCATTTGCCGTTCTTCAATTGGTAGGAGCGAGCGATATGTATCAAAAGAAGCGACGATTCAAAAATTAAAGTTTAGCTATTTGACAAATTCCCCATGGTGATGATCGACATGTGTTGCTTTGGATACCACGTTATAGGCATATCGAACAACATATTTGGGCATCCTACTTTGGGTTCGTTCGAAGAAGAGAATAGCCAAAATATCGCTGCGCATGCATTGGAAGTCAGGACACGGGGTTCGACATGCCCGAGCTACTCAAGAGTTTGTATCACCTTGAAAATAGCCCTTTCGCCGACATTCAAATCGTCCCCAGCAACCTCTGCATGCGCTGCATTCATATCCACACGGTAAGTCATGAAGAGTAATGTCATACACTACTTATGAGGACTGTACGAATAACCTCATCCGCTACAATTATCAATCCGAACCAGCAGTACATAGTATGCCATTCAAGTGAAAAAAAAAAGTGAAGCATTAGAGCTAATATCTATATGCATGCGTTTATTTACAAATTGCCCAGTCTCGTGACTATTTTATTAGGGCGGTCCTTGAGCAACCATTTTACGCGAGCAATTGCTTGAGGGGAAATCGACAACCGACCTATAAGTATCAAGCTATGCAATAATGGGGCCTTTTCCACCATTGCCAACACACCATGATCCGAGACATTTGACAGCGACTCTAATCGAATCCTTTCAAGTCCCTTCACATTGCTGAGAACAAAGAGCTGTCGATCGGTAATAGAACCCATTCGAATCAGGTCAATATCGGTAGTGTTGCCCAACTTTTGGAAAAACGCGTCGATACCGCGTGATGATACATTCTGCAAATACTCCAGTGTAATTTCCTTGAGCGTTGTAATGTTGGATAAGGCATCCAGCACTTCGTCCGTGACTGCATCACAATATCGGAGTCGGATGCTTTCAAATGGTTGTCCTGATGTTGAATCGGTGGCGTATGCGTTGAATAGTCGCAACAAGCACCCACCACCGCCGGCTGCGGCCGTTATATGCGACAAATTCAAATAGACAAGTCGAGGTAGCGCCAGCAGCGGCTCGATTAAACTAGGCAAGTTGTGCGATTTGACGACAGTGAGATGTGATAATGTAGTGCAGCTTGAAAGGGATCGTATTAATAGTGATTGAATAATACCGGTATGTTCGCCCCAGAACGTCAGTCTTTCCAAGTTTTGCAACGTCAGATCATGAAACGCGTTGTTGCCCAGGTCCTCCAAACCACGTGATGAAACCTTCAGATAAACAGATCTGAGCGTATTCATGTTCCTTCGTATGAACGATAATATAGCTAGAGGTTCACCGTGTCTCAAACTCGTTGCTTGAAACTTCCATAACCCTGTGGATGGATCTAATCCAGGTATTTTACTGCCGGAATTGTAGCCGAGGATCTGTAGTTTCGGGCAACTTGTATCGACAACATCGAGGACGTTGCCATTGCAACCATTGAGCACCAACCGGCAAAGCTCGGGGCATTCTTGCAGAAACGGTGTAATATCCTCACCAGCGATGGATTCTGCTTTCAAATCCATGTCCATAAGTGCATGATGCGGTGCTGATAAGGGAAATGTGCCAACAATGTCAGCGAAAACCGTCGTCGTTGAATACACCAAAGTTTTCAAATTCTTCAATCCAGAAAGTACGTCCGATAACGTCACCTTGATCAAAGTCGTACCGAAATGGAGCGTGAGTCGGGTCAATGTAGTACCCATATGGTACAAGGCAGCTTTCATTGGTATAATTGTGCCTGAATCAATGCATGTCGTTGTGCCCTCTTTACAAATAAAAAGCCTAGTGTTACTTCATAAACATAAACAAACAAGTAATACTTACTTGTCAGATGAAGCGAATTCAACCGTTTGAAACTACCTTGGCGCATACTACGCACATAACGATACCAAACTTGCTGACTGGTGATATTCAGCGTCAAATCCTCGACATGGATTGCAAAATGAGACAAAAAGCCCGCGAACTGCAGGTCTTTGTCAGTAATTGTCATTGAGCACCAAGCACGACGACACTTTAGTAATCTGTCGCGCCATATCCTTGACACGCTCAAGCAAGCGGCTATGGAAGGTTTCGGGATTTCAGTGAGGATTGAATTTGCCAATTCGCTCGGAAGGTTGGCAACAAAATCGACCCGCTTGAGGTTTTGTCGAGCAGCTTCTTGTTTACCGTACAAAAGCAGAGGATATACTGGGTCACTCTGCGATACGCATCGCAATCCGTGTTCGTACGCCTCAATTGCCCTTATCTGTTTGCCTTGCATGATATAAAGACTGCTTAGGCGGTAATACCCCGTTGCTAAGGTCGGTTCAAGTGTTGTCACCTTCATTGCATCCTGGACGGCAGCATCGAACTGGCCCTTCATTCCCAGCGCAAAGGCACGGTGATCGAGTGCAGTAACGAGCAATGACCGTTGGATCTCCTGAATAGCAACAGAACAAAAGTCGATGGCCCGATCATAATTGTGGCCATCTATTGCAGGTCCAACATTGCTGAATGCAATAACGGCTGGTTTGGCATCAACATTGTAAATTGGAAACGGCGCGTGTGTCATTGCGGTGGGAACAAAAAACGTAAACTGGGCACCTGGTCGTGACACTTAATTAATGCCAAAATTTCGGGCGCTCTGATAAGGATCGCTCATCGCATAACACAAGTTTACAAGATTGCTTGGAAAACTTTACAGTATGGTCTATATTGGCTTGGCACATCATTTTGTGCTGCTGGCTACTTGAGCTCCTCCACGCTCTCCCTTCCTTATGCGAAAATATTTATTCAAATACGTACTAGACTATTTGATGAATATAACAGTTTCGATCTTTTTCTTTGCATGCGTAATTGCATTCTGAGTAATAGATTCGCATTTTTCGAGGGTTAAGCTTCGTAGCTCATGTAGCTGGTCCGTAAGCTCTATAACTCCATCATCGGAGATATTCTTTAGTCTCCCAAAGATCAGCGTTTTCAAACTCTTCATATTGTTGCCAATGACAGTAAGCGAGCCGTCTGTTACTGTATCAATTTCCGCGAGCTTGACTGTTGAGACACTGTTGCTCAGCCTCCTGAGAAACTCGTTGATTCCATGCGCCGAAATATTTGGTAACCCACTGAGTTCGATATTTTCCAGAGTGTTTATACAAGCCAGAGCAGCAAGAACATTGTCAGTCATGATAACCTTACAATGTCGAAGCCATACAGTCTTGAGTTGTCGTTTCTCAGCTCTGGAATCACTTGCATATGCCTCCAATAGCCATACTATATCTGCTTCGCCGGTAGTCGTTTTGGGATGAGAAATTTAAAGAAGCTCCAATCGTGGTAGCTTCACAAGTGCGTTAACGAGCCCGGGTATATCCCTCGGACAAACACTCTCTAAGCATTTCAGAGTAGTACATGTAGATATCGATCGTAAAAGCAATGGCTGCATAACCTCAGTATCGTCGTCCCAGAATGCCAGCCTTTCCAGGTTTCCCAGCACCAGATCTTCGTACGTGGCAGTAAGATCTTCGGGAGCGTCTTTAACTGTAGTATTAGCCCAAATAGTTTTGATCGAAGAAATATTTCGTCGTATAAGTGCCAGAAAGCTGAAGCAGGCTCGTTGATATATCCATTCTTTGTGTACAATCGATATAGCCCGGGCGATTTGCGTTCAGTATTAGAAAGCTCCAATTTTAGAACCATAACGTCCTGAGGATTGTAACCAAGCGCTTCCAAACTTGGGCATATTTTGTCAACAATGTCTAGGACAGTAGTGTTACATCCGAATAAAACAAGTCGTCTTAGCTGATGACAATGTAGAAGTAGCTTTTGGAGATCTTGTCCAGTGATGCGCATGGCCTTTAACTGTATATCCACTAATGCACCAGGTGCTTTCAGAGATATAGTGTTTCCGATGGCCCTCGATAGTCGAAACGCTGTTGAACATTCCAGTTTTGTTAGATTTGAGCAAGCATCAAGTATATCCGTTATAGTGATCATAGTATTTTCCTCATGGAAGTCGAGGGCGAGCGTTGTCAAAGTATTGTTTATGTTCAAGAGCGCCCGAAAAAGCAGCATAATCATAGTTTCGCCGATAGCCTCAGTCGCATTTGCTATGTAAAAGCTGCTGGTAAGTTGTTTACGATAATAGCCCCGTAAGCCCATCCTTTAGCTTTAGTAATTTTAGTTTACCAAAGTCACCAATGCTCATACTGTGCATGTAACGGATCAATACATGTCGATTTGTAGCTTTGAATGTCAAATCTTCAACACCGTTCCAAACGCCTGGCGTTATGCACATACTTAGGCCCTTGCTCGTATCATCGATTGTCATTGACTCTTGAATTTCTGTTGCCAATTTGGCCAAGTTATTACACCAGGTACTGGAGACACTACAGTACACAGGTTTTTCTTTCGCTGGCAGTAGGACGACGATGCTGTCCACAATTTCAATTGGAAGCCTGGCAACAAAGTCGACTCGGGCCTTGCTTTTTCCCACCGCCAATTCTCTGTTATCAAACATTTTGAGGATAGTGCGGATGGTCGGCTGAAGCACTTTGTATGCCGAGATCGTACGTGTCAATCGCACTCTGCTGTTTTCCTTGCATTCGGTACATATCCCCTAAACGGAGGTAGCCAGTTGCCAAAGTCGGTTCATGTGTAATCATGCTCTGCGCGTCCTGGATAGCCTCGTGAAATCTGCCTTGTTTCAAAAGAACATGTATGCGGACGTCAACCACTGTCACGAGGGCGTCTTTAATAGTGATAAGCGCCTGCGAAGCAAACTTGAGTATTCCTGAGCAATCTTGATCGCGTGCTGCCGTTTGAACGTTGGTGATCGTACATTTCACTGATTCTGCATCCAGACTGTAAAGTTGTGATAACGCGTTCTCGGACTTCTTCCTCATTTTGATGGAATTCAGTTATTGTAAGCGGATAACGACTTACTTATGAATCATATGTCTTGATGATTACATGTTTGGATCATTGTGTATCTGTCATTGCTAATGCATGCACTGATAAGTAATCCTGTTCCTATATACGGAGTTTTTATTAATAGGTGAGACGACACACATTGAATTTTGCACCACTGACAAAAAGTTAAAAAGGTGCTTCGATGATTAACATGCCCAATTTAAAAGCTGGCATATTTTGGGGAAGTGACCTGTTGCAAAGGTTCCATGGGAAATCGGCACTTTGTGATATATGGATTCCGGAACAGCCGTCATACAAATTTGTGTTTTGTCCGCACGTGGCGTAGCCATGTAAATTTGGCATTCCAAGCCAAAAGGTAATCAGGCGTTCACTTTGAAAATTACGAATTTCAACAGTAAAACCTTTATTCTTATATACGACTATCTTAGATCAAATTTCGAGACCGTATTTGAACTTTTTGGTGTGATCTTGGCATAAATGCAGAGCTTGCTTTGAAGCCGATATCAAAGATATTAAAGAAACAGATATGGTAGTAGTTGAAGCGGGCATGCCAAACTTGTCGAATGAGAGCCAGGATTTCAAGAGAGGGGTACTAACTATTTTCAATCACTTTTTTAACTATCCGCACGGGTAGGGCAAGTTCGATGTGTGCCGTTTCGTTTATTCATAACAATTCTGCATATAGGAAAAGGATCATTGTATGAGTACGCGCATTAGCGATGACATGTGCGCAGTGATCCAAACACGTAATCATCAAGACGTATGATACATCAGTAGGTTATTTTATTGACCACATATGTACAAGTTTTTTCTTTTCTTGGTCTGCTGGACACCGGTTTTAAAGCAGCATTCAGTAGTAAAAAAGAATACAATCGTTGACCAGCTCATTTACTTGATCGCTACACTAGTCTTGTTTACGAAATTTACTGAAGTCATGTTCAAAGTTTTATTACGTATGGTACTAGCAACTTGAGCTACACAAGTTTAAATTTTCATATAAAATTTTGTTGGGTAAAAACCCATTTGGAATGAGATTGATTGTCAAAGCAAATTTAAATCACTCCAGGTCCTTCGAAAATAAGAGTGCCTCTCTTTCTTTATCCGCTTACAATAACTGAATTCCATCAAAATGAGGAAGAAGTCCGAGAACGCGTTATCACAACTTTACAGTCTGGATGCAGAATCAGTGAAATGTACGATCACCAACGTTCAAACGGCAGCACGCGATCAAGATTGCTCAGGAATACTCAAGTTTGCTTCGCAGGCGCTTATCACTATTAAAGACGCCCTCGTGACAGTGGTTGACGTCCGCATACATGTTCTTTTGAAACAAGGCAGATTTCACGAGGCTATCCAGGACGCGCAGAGCATGATTACACATGAACCGACTTTGGCAACTGGCTACCTCCGTTTAGGGGATATGTACCGAATGCAAGGAAAACAGCAGAGTGCGATTGACACGTACGATCTCGGTATACAAAGTGCTTCAGCCGACCATCCGCACTATTCTCAAATGTTTGATAACAGAGAATTGGCGGTGGGAAAAAGCAAGGCCCGAGTCGACTTTGTTGCCAGGCTTCCAATTGAAATTGTGGACAGCATCGTCGTCCTACTGCCAGCGAAAGAAAAACCTGTGTACTGTAGTGTCTCCAGTACCTGGTGTAATAACTTGGCCAAATTGGCAACAGAAATTCAAGAGTCAATGACAATCGATGATACGAGCAAGGGCCTAAGTATGTGCATAACGCCAGGCGTTTGGAACGGTGTTGAAGATTTGACATTCAAAGCTACAAATCGACATGTATTGATCCGTTACATGCACAGTATGAGCATTGGTGGCTTTGGTAAACTAAAGACGCTAAAATTGCAGGGTAACAAAGTTTTGGACAAAACGATTAAGTGATCAGAGACTTATCAGCAGATTTTATATATAGAAAATGCTACCAAATTAATCGAAGCAAATATGCTTATGATGGTTTCTCAGGCACTCCGGACCACCAGCAATACTTTGACAACGCTTGTTGTTGACTTTAACAAAGATAGTGCTACAATTGCCATAACAGACATACTTTATGCTTGCTCGAATCTGACAACACTGGAGTACTCAACAATGGCACAACTGTCGAACGTGATAGGCAGCATTATCGTGTTTCTTGAACCCCACCGCGCTCTAATCGATATGAAATTAAAAGCCATGCTTATTACCGGACAAGATCTTGAAAAGCTACTTTCACGCTGCTACAGGCTACGACGACTGGTGTTGTTTGGATGTAACACCACTGTGCTAGAGGTCGTTGATACAGTATGTCCAAGCTTGGAAACGCTTGGATATAATCCTCAAAATGTAACGGTGCCAAAACTGGATACCTCAGTGTTCAAACCCACGTCTTCCGGTCTATGTCGGTTCTACACAAACAATTCATGTGTCCGGGAGCCCATTTCGGCTGTATTACCACTTCTACAACGAAATATGCTTTCGCTCAAAGTTCTTTACCTTTATCTTACGGCCAAGGATTCACCAGAGAACTTGGCTGCCTCATATGAAGACCTAAAACTCCAAAATTTAGAATCACTGACAGTCTGGTGCGATGACACTGCCGTTATTCAACTACTGATGTTACGATCGATATCTACGTGTACCACGTTGACATATGCAGAGCCTGTCGACTCGAGAGATATAACTGCTCTAGTGAACGCGCTTGTCGAGTTACCACGATTGCAATTTCTGCATATTGCTTATACGGATACTCCTACTGGCGAAGCTGATATTGTACGACTATTGGAAGCATATACATGTGATTCCAGAGCTGAGCAACGACAACTCAAGACTGTATGGCTTCGACATTGTAAGGTTATCATGACTGACAATGTTCTTGCTGCTCTGGCTTGTATAAGCACTCTGGAAAATATCGAACTCAGTGGGTTACCAAATATTTCGGCGCATGGAATCAACGAGTTTCTCAGGAGGCTGAGCAACAGTGTCTCAACAGTCAAGCTCGCGGAAATTGATACAGTAACAGACGGATCGCTTACTGTCATTGGCAACAATATGAAGAGTTTGAAAACGCTGATCTTTGGGAGACTAAAGAATATCTCAGATGACGGAGTTATAGAGCTTACGGACCAGCTACATGAGCTACGAAGCTTAACCCTCGAAAAATGCGAATCTATTACTCAGAATGCAATTACGCATGCAAAGAAAAAGATCGAAACTGTTATATTCATCAAATAGTCTAGTACGTATTTGAATAAACCATTTGCACATAAGGAATGGAAGTGTGGAGGAGCTCAAGTAGTCAGCAACACAAAATGATGTGCTAAGCTGACACAGACCATACTGTAAACTTTTCCAAGAAATCAATGTTTTGCTGTAAACTTATTCTGTCCCCTCCAACATATATTTTGAACCGTTTGCTAAACCTACTGGAATCTTATAGCAGAAGATTACAGGACTGTGTCCTTGAATAGCTACATAATACGATGGCCATTCCCACTTCCCAATCTCAAAACCGATGCAGCAAACTTTTGAGTTCACCAACATGAGGCTACCA
Source organism: Fennellomyces sp. T-0311 (assembly GCA_025266875.1). Classification (NCBI taxonomy): domain Eukaryota; kingdom Fungi; phylum Mucoromycota; class Mucoromycetes; order Mucorales; family Lichtheimiaceae; genus Fennellomyces; species Fennellomyces sp. T-0311. The sequence goes on from JALLLT010000018.1 coordinate 702,370, forward strand.
TTGTCGATATAGATCGCAAAACTGCAGTTGCATTTGCATCAACGACAATACCCAAGGTCCAGGAACTACCTTTACTGCAAGTGCGTGACCATCGCTCTTACGCGTTCGCGGTGCAAAGAAAATTCGATCAGGCCGTCAACGATGCGCAGGGCATGATTGCATGTGGACGGGTTCTGCCAACAGGGTATCTTCGGCTAGGCGAGACATATCAGATACAAGGCAAGCAGCGCAGTGCAAAGGACACCTGCGATATCGGTCTTCACAGTAACTCGGAGGATCATCTGGATAATGATCGAATGCTGGAGGGAAAGCAATTGATAGCAAAGATAAATGAAACAGGTGGTGATTTTGTCGATAGGCTTCCGCCGAGATTATGAATGAGATACATATCGTGTTACTGCCAAACGAAACCAAGCCGTCCTTCTTGATGGTTTCCAGTGTGTGGCACAACAAGATGCTCGAATGTCCTGATAGTTGGAGAATATTAACAAGTGGTGATGGCACAGTTCCGGACTGGATTACGAGTGTAGTCTCCTAATTGCATGATACGTGGAGTAGCTAACTATCCACACCAACTACGGTCGTGTCTTTCTCCGCGATTTGCATGCTATGCGCACTGGGCTCTTTAGTAAGTTAAAGTCGCTGAAACCGGATGCTAAATGTGCCAAGACTTGCTCAAGATCCGAATACTTGAAATTCCACTTATACAGCAAGTTCAACGATGCATATCAATACGATGTTGATCATGTCAATTACAAATGCCCTCCGGAATATCTGCAGCACTTTATCCAAGCTTGTGAGCTATTCCAATTACACTAGTGTCAAAATACCTCTTTTGGAACTGCTCAAACCTGACTACCTTGGAATATTCAACAGCTTCTCAGCTATCTGAGGTAATTGGTGAGCTTGCACTACGGAAGCCTCACGATTCTCTAGTCGATTTGCACCTGAAAGCTATGTCTATAACCAGACGCGACCTTCGAGAGTTACTTCCGCTTTACAAATAATTGCGGCGCCTTCCCTTGAGCGGTTGCAATGATATCAAGATTCTTGATATTGTCGATCACATCTGCCCGAATCTGGAGGCAGCTGGGCTCAACCCTGATGTCGATGAGGTCCAGAAACTAGATCATCCAGATCCTAAGCGTGTTCTGTCTGTAGTGTACCGATTGCACACAAAGAATGTCAGTCCATCCGAGTCTGCTGCAGTATTCCTACCGTTGACGCGAAAGAATAAGCATTCTCTCTATGTCAACATTTCAGCCAAAGCCTCGCCGGTTGACATCACTCCAATGTATGAAAATTTAAAGCTGGCGAATCTGGAAAGGATATCCTTTTGGGCAGAGTATTCTGCTACCATTCAACCATTGCTATAGGGTCGGTATCCACATGGACTATGCTAACACACGTGTCGGATCGCAGGATAACAGAACTGGTGGATCAGGCATCCAAACTAGAAAGCTTGACAGTTAAGCGATGGGTGTCCGCTATTTTTTACCGCTATTGCGCATGCAAACAAAAAAGTCGAACACATTGAATACAGACATACGTAGCTTAATACCCATTCAATGAAATTCCTGACCGAGGGAATAATAAATTTAAGTATCTATGTGGCTTCAGTAGATTACTAACATGGAAACCAGTGTTAGAAGCAAGATGGATAGCACGATGTGGCTCGAGCATATGAATGTGGCATACTCTAGATGGATTAATTGGTACTATTAGGTGCATAAATTGCTGTTCTCAATTGTCGAGCTGCCAATACTTTTGTAGGTACTCGAGTCGGTCACACAACCACGCCTCAAAATCTAAACAGTTGTTCCTTATCTAACCACCAATTACCAAAGCAGAACTTGCCTCTTTCCCAATTTACAATCTTGACACCGACCCAGTACAACACGCGTTCGCCAAAGTTGGGACTGCAATTGACAATCGCAATTACCCATTGGCAGTTGAATTCGCCTCCAAAACCCTGGTCCTACTTCAGCAAATGCTCGAATTGACGGTACTTGACCACCGTGCTCATGCTTTAGGGATGCAAGGGCAATTCGAACAAGCAGTCAAGGATGCACGATTCGTGATTGCGTGTAATCCGACTCTAGCAGCGGGGTATCTTCGACTAGGCGAGATATATCAAATGCAGGGCAAGCAAATGAGTGCGATGGATGCTTACAATAGGGGTCTGAAGCATGTTTCGAAGGATGATCCAGCCTATGCTCAATTGCTGGATGGCAAAGAGTCTGCGACAAAACAAAGTGAAACACGTGTGGATTTTGTAGATATGCTACCTATCGAAGTTGTTGATAACATTATTTCGTTGGTGCCAAATGAATCAAAATCCACCTCCTTGATCGTCTCAAGCGCATGGCGAAACAAAGTATTCAAGTGCGCAAACACTTGAAGGAGTTTAACAAGCAATGACAGCTCGGGAAGTGATCGGATTACAAGTGCGTTACCGCATATTGCATGCCATGTGGAGGATCTGATCATCGATTCTACGGATCGTCGCGTCTTACTCCGTTACCTGTTTGGTATGAACGCTGGTAACTTTAGCAAGATAAAGTCTCTACAGCTGTGTGGTAAGTTTGCCTGGACTAATACGTTGCTTTGAAAGCATAACCTTCCTACATATCAACAGAAAATGCTACCAAGCACATCAACACGATCATGGTCATGTCCATCACAAATGCCTTCTGGCATATACACAGTAGCTTGACCAAGCTTGTCCTCCATCTCAATGAGAACAGCGCTGAAATAGCATTGTTGGATCTGCTTTCTGCATGCTCAAACCTGACTACTGTGGAATATTCAACAACGTCTCAGCTATCAAAGGTGGCTGGTGAACTTATCCCCGCAAACCCCAGCACTGGTCTCGTAGATATGCATCTGAAAGCCACATCTATCACAGGACAGGATATGCAAAAACTACTCCCTCACTGCCAGCAACTGCGACGCCTTATTTTATGTGGAGGTGATACTACAGTCTTGGATATCGTCGACCGTATGTGCCCGTACCGTGAAACATTTGGATTCAACCCTGATGTTGGCGAGGTACAAAAGCTAGATCACTCGGATCCCAAACGTGTTTTCCCCGGGCTATACAGATTCTACACGAAGAATGGAGGTTTACCCGAGTCTGCTCCGATATTTCTACCACTGATACGACGGAACATGCACGCACTCAAAACCCTCTATGTCAATATTTCAGCCGAAGATTCACCATTCAATCTCACCATTTTATACTCAAACCTGAAACTGGGGAAGCTGGAAAAGTTGACATTCTGGGGCGATGACACTGGTATTATTCAACCATTGATTTTACGGGCGATATCCACCTGTACCATGCTGACACATACAGAGGCTGTTGTATCGAGAGATATACCCGGTTTGGTTGATGTACTCATGGGATTGCCACAGCTGGAACCTTTTGGTCTCTCTCATATCGGATCCACAGTCGGAGAAGCGAATTTAATACAATTGTTGGAGATGTATGCAGGGGATCGGACTGGGCAGCGACGACTTAGGACTATACGGTTCTGATATTGCAAGAGTATCGTGACCGATAATGTTCTTACAGCTCTGGCACGCATAGACTCTTTGGAAGATATTACACTCGAGGGATTACCGAGTGCTTCAGCACTCGGAATGGTCGAATTTTTCAAGAAATTGAGCAGCCGTGTATCAAAAGCCAAGATCGTGGAAATAGATGCCATTACAGACAGCCCTCTTATTGCGATAGGCAACAATATGAAGGACCTGAAGATGATCTATCTTGGAAAGCTAAAAAAGGTGTCAGATGATGGAATCATACAGCTTACCGAACAGCTACCTAAGCTACAAAGCTTAACCCTTGCAAGCTGTAAACATGTTACTCAAAAAGCTATTGCCCATGCAAAGAAAGAAGTCAAAAATGTTGTGGTTACAGAGTAGTTTCAATAAAGTGGCATTCATAACCATGATGTATGATCGAGACACAGTTATATATAGCTATGACTTTCAGTTCTATACGCAGTTTAATTACAAGCGGAAGCAAACGACGCTTCCATGGTAGTGTCTTCAGCATACATATCCAAATCAACAATTCAGGCCAGTTTAGCACCTATGGTTTCTAAAAATTGGTGCAACTGTGGAAGCAACAGTACCTTTAACCAGCAATGACTCGCACCACACTCAATCCATTTCCAGCTCACAATCTGGATGCTCATCCAGTGAATCTCGTATTTCATAAAACTGCTGCCGCAATTGATGAACAAGATTACGTGCAAGCAGTTGAATTTGCGTCAAGAACGCTTGCCAAGATTCAGGAACTGCTCGTGATGCAAGTACTTGACCATCGCGCGTACGCTTATGGGATGCAAGGCAAATTCGTAGAAGCAATCAAAGATGCAAGAGATATGATTACGCTCGAACCGACCTTGGCAAAAGGGTATTTCCGACTGGGTGACTTATATCAAATGCAAGGAAAGCAACAGAGTGCAATCGACGCGTATGATCTTGGGCTACAAAGTGCTTCACCGGACCATTCGGATTATGCCCGGATCGTTCATAGCAAAGAGTCAGCTATAAAGAAGAATGACACGCGAGTTGACTTTGTCGGCAGGCTTCCGATCGAGATGGCGGACGAAATCATATCCTTGCTGCCTACTGAATCAAAGTTTGTCTGCTTGACCGTTTCAAGCGTATGGCGCAACAAGATACTTCAATGCTTAAATACTTGGAAAACCTTGGTCAGTGGGGACGGCGCTAGAGCCAATCGAACAATAAGTGTGATGTCGCAAATCGCATGTCATGTGGAGGATCTCACCATCAACACCACGGATCGCAACATCTTTCTACGCTATTTGGTCGAATTGAGTACGGATAACTTTGGCAGAATAAAGTCATTGAAGTTGGATCGTAAGTGTGTTCAGAGTAAGGGATATGGTTTCAAGGCGTAATGGTTTTTTTTCATCCTACAGATAACGCCACCAAGCATTTCAATACGAAAACGATCATGCCGGTTGCAAATGCACTTTGGCACATACACAAAAACTTAACCAAAATTGTCATTCATCTCACTCGGAATCGTGTTGTGATCTCGCTGGTGGACATACTTTCAGTTTGCTCAAACCTGAGTAGCATAGAGTACTCAGCACCATCCCAGCTATCGCACGTAATTGGTGAACTTTTACTATTAAAATCCGAAAACAACCTGGTCGATATGCATTTGAAGGCCAAAACTATTACGGGACAAGATCTACAAAAGCTACTCCCTCACTGCCAACGACTGCGACGACTTATTCTACATGGCTGTGATACCTCGGTTCTCGACGTTGTCGACATAATTCTTCCGCATCTGGACACACTTGGGTACAACCCTGACATGAATGAAATACGGCGGTTGGATCGCCTGGACGTCAATACGTCTGCGCAAGGTTTACGTCGACTATACACGAACAACGGAGGCCCGGCAGTACCTGCTGCATCAATACTACCGCTGATAGAGAGAAATGCGGACTCACTCCAAGTTCTCTACAGCAATCTTTCGGCTCCCGTTCGGTCGGATCTAGCAATGACATATAGTGATCTAAGACTTCCACATTTGAACAAACTGGTGTTTTGGGGAGACACCTCAGGTACCATGCAGCCGCTGATCCTTAGGGCGATATCAACCTGTACAACATTGACACATTTAGAGGCCGTGAATTGCAAGGAAATATCGGCTCTGGCCCAAAGACTGAAATCGTTGCCACAACTCGAATTTTTCAACATCACACACAGCTCAGTTGCAGCCGGCGAAACAGAACTAAGCACTTGTTTGATATGTATGCAAGAGATACACTGTCTACGCGACGACTCAGAACTGTTTGGTTTCGAACTTGCCCGCACACTGTTACCGAAAGCGTTCTTGTTGGAATGTCCTGCATAGATACGTTGGAAAGTATCTGGTTCCGTGGGTTATCAACAGTCTCAAAAACTGCTGTGGACAATTTTTTCAAGAATTGTAGTAACCGCATGACAGACATTAGACTTGCCGAGATGGAGGCTATCACAGACAGCTCCCTTATCAACATTGGCAACTTGAAGGCTTTGAAAAGCGTTTATTTGGAGAAACTAAATAAGATTTCAGATCATGGAATCATAGGCTTGGTTGATGGAGCGCCGAAACTGCAACGCTTAACACTTGTAAATTGCGAATTTGTTGGTCAGAACGCAATTGCGTATGCACAAAAAAAGCTCAGATACGTTGTAATTACCGAATAAAGATATCAGTTTGTACGCATGTAACCGCTCTCGCATCTTCTTTTCGCTATGTAGCTATATACCAAAAAAACCTTAATGAGCATGAGAAAAAGTTTACGATATTCACTTTGTACCTCAATATTGTTGCAATTACAATTGTAAAAGAAAACTGACGGGTTATCAGTAGCGAAAAGCACCATGTACTGTACTTCACCAGTCATTTTGAGTAAATCTAAACAGCATCTTTATACCATGGCATAGTAAGTAAGTTACCCAGTAATCTGTTGAAATTAATGCTTATGAGAACAGAATAGTCTTGTGATCGTAAATGCTGGTACCGAAAATGTGGATGTCGATCACCGATCGTAATTGGAAATTAGCACATGATGTCATTATATTCAGTTTGTGAAACATTGTTTAAGGTTCTTTACAGTCCTCCTCAAACCATAGTGCTGTTAGTGTTGTACTTTGGACCCGAACGAAAGTGTTCTCCGGTACTACTATTATTGCACATACACATATTGTACTTAGATTCGATACTGGATAATTCATACAATCGAAAAAAAATCAATGGATCAGAGATCACCAACAGTGATAAGATGGTACGCGATAATATACTTTGCAGCACATAGCGACCATAACAACTTTGGTATACGCGTATTACCCCAAGTTGATCTTGTTGATATAACTTATGCTACTAATACAGATCTAACAAACATTTTGCGACACTTGTTTACTTTAAAACTTCAATGATGTATTCGTACATAGTGTCATGCTTCGACCATTGCTGAAAGCGAATAGACATACAAGTATAATAATAGAGCATATCACGTAGTCAACTACCTGTAAGTTCCGGGAAAGGTGCTGCAGAGACGTGAGCCCCGTTATAGCTCACATTACCATTCTCGTCTATAAAAACGAATTGGATGACAAAAACAAACACATGCAACGGATATGATTAAAAATACTTCCGTTACAGTTGTGATTTTGAAATAACGTTCTCACCATCGACGTTTATCCGTCTCGAGTGCTACGAACGCAACTATCAGATAAAAAAAGCACTTCATTGCAAGAATTGCACGTGAACCGCGGCTACTTTGCTTTGTAGTACATGGAGCAAAGACGTGAATGCATATCGACAACGTCTTACTACTGCTACCCTTATGCGAAAATGTGTAACCGGCGTTCGCGCGTGTGGTATGATTCAGAAACGTACCGGGGACTAGCACCATTGACTGATAAACTTTGTACTTTGTTTGGCTAGTGCTGTAATACAACGTACGATGCATCGATCAAATGTACAACGAAGTTACAATCGCACATGCTGTATACTCGATCATATCATAAAACATTTTGAGCAACGCTTATTTATAGATCTATATACTACGCACCGTTCTAGAATAGTACAACTTTAATATGTATACAAAGTGAGCTTCCTGATAGAACTCATGTTATACATTCTGCAGAATACTTAAGTGCCTCAAATACAGATCTGCAAAAATCTATTCGATACTATTAAAGTATCTAGTTTTTGTGAATTTCACATGTGTCAATTTAGGCATAACCATGATATAGTTTTGTGGGGATGGGGTAATCCAAAACAAGGCAGAGTTGTGCGGAGAATAAGCTTACAACCAAAAGAATGGGAAAAACACCGGGAGATAGCTCGGAATGTGGGGAACTTTCGAACAGCATTAACTTTGTATCACAAACTGCGATACACCTTAATTCCCATTATATGTGGTCCAGTGAACGGTAAAATATATCCGATCGTGAACACGAAAAACGACGAAGAACATTTTTGGGTATTCCTTTGAATATATTAAATTCATTGATCAATTTCAGCGACTGACGGCAACCTATCACTGAAAAAATGTGGCATAGACAGCTCAAGCTATAAATGTATTAGTGCCTTGATCCTGTCAATGTATGTAAATGCTACTAAAAAACATAAAATAAAAGCTCTCGTGATCCGCATGTTGAAGCACCCGAATTGAACCCTTTACAAAAGCTAAAAGCAACATACTCATCACATGTGCTTTTCCATTAATTCCCAAGCATGTAAAAAAGTTTTGTTGGAAAACCGGACAAGATGATTCGATCATACGGTCTAGGCGCCGAATCGCAAATGTGGTACAAATGCCTCGGTTTGTCGCTGTACACAATCGCGATCGATCAGACATATAAAAGCGGATCACAAAGACGTGATTATAATGAACTACACTGGTATTTCGGAAAATGGCCACGCATAATAAGATTCTTGCCTTGGTACTGTTGACACTCACCGTACTCGCTCACAGTGTAGCTGGTCTCACTGCATCAACCATTGGTGAATGTCCTCAATTGACTGCTCGACCTTCGGGCCCAGCTGGTGCTCATGATTTGCGTCCTGATGATATCAAAGTTATTGCCGCGATGGGTGATAGGTATTAACCATTAGTAGTATAAGTTATTCCATGGGCTAATCATCTGAACTTGTAGTATTATGGCTGGATTTGCTTTGGAAGGAATCAATGATGGCCAAGGTGGAACCGGAATCTTGAATGTCAGTAGTATTACCGAATACCGTGGCCAGAGCTGGGGCATTGGTGGTGACAGTGGTGCGGTTACTCTGGCCAACTTTGTTCAGCACTACAATTCCAGTCTTCAAGGCCCTGCTAAAGGAAGACAGCTTGCTGCCATCTGCCATGGTACACTTTCAAACACCCTGTTGACATATTTACGTTGCATACTGATGACTAGTTTTTATCATAGGATTGCTTTGCCTCGACAAACTGAGTAAGTTCACAACTAACGATCCCTCCTATGCCATTGAAATAATTGACGAAATATTCTATTACTTGCAAAACAGTTGTTCCCAAGGTTGCCGTTTTGAATGCTGCTCTTAGTGGTGCCATCTCGATGAACTTGGATGACGAACTGGACTACCTTATTCCTCAAATGAAGAAGATCAAAAACATTAACTACCAAAACGACTGGAAGTTGATTACCATTCAGATCGGAAGTAAGTTTTTCTTTACTACTTTTCGTTTCCAAGGGTACTTATTCTTCTTGCGTCCTGCTTAGGCAATGATCAATGCGCTTCATGTTTGAATCCTTTCCGTGGTGAAGTTACAGCTGCAAAGTACGGTGCCTATGTGGATGCCGCAGTTGCACGTATTCGCAAGGAAATCCCTCGTGTTATCGTGAATCTTGTGGGCTCGTTCAACGTGTCGCATGTATATGATCTCACGCATGGAGAAGAATACTGCCGTCCTCTTTTTGATAACCCCAATGCACTTTTGAATCGAGTCGAGTGTTCATGCTTTTTGTTCGGTGAAAAAGAGCGCAACAACATGGACTTGCTCTCGGCCGGTTATAACGTCAAGTTGAAAGAGATCTACAACAAGTACAAGGGTCAAGAGAACAGCGGTTTTGGTATCCGCTTTACTCCTGCCAACATTAACGTCGGTGGTTTCCCCTTGGAAGTAATGAGGTAAGTGACTTTCCCCGCTCAACAATCATGGTGTTATATGCTTAACCTTTTTTTTCAACAAGTAATGTTGACTGCTTCCATCCTGGAAAACTTGCTCACCAATGGGTGGCAAAGGTAATAACCCAATACTGAACTTAGACTGGAGCAAATTTACTTATATGCCTTCGATTTCAAGATCGTTTGGAATACCCTTTTCCTTTCTCAAAGTCAAATTCCCGCACAGGATTTCAACTACGATCCCAACCAGCCGGTATGTTTGAGTCGTCGGGTTAGTTGTTCTACTCCAATATTTATTTTGAAACGTACATAGGTCTACTGTCCAACTGATGACGACAGAATCCGTGTCGACTAAGTGCTCTTCATCAAATAGTCATTCAATTCAAGAGGATATGTGTTTATCTTTTATGTGGTAATAATTCAGTAATAAAAAAAATTCAGAAAGTGACAAATGCACAGCAAATATGCTATGTCCTTACTATATACGAAACTTTCATATGAGTAGACACTAACCTTAGACGTGCGCAATTTCGCAGGTAGAACAGTCGCAAAGGTAATACTTTAGCTGTTTTGCCTTGTTAATGTCGTCTTGCAAATGTATAGGACTGCAAGTGCTTTGGTCACAAGGTCGCTCGACTGGTGGGCCAATTTTCATTTAGCTTTAAGCCAGCGCTGCTTGGACGTGTCTTCACCAGAAAAAAATAATAATGAGCTTTCGCAAGCGCAACGCAGATCAGCAACCAAAACTTCCACCTGGATCTCGACTCAGTGCATACAATGGTCAACTCTTAATTTCAACAGGAGTGCCGTCACTTGACGACATTATGGGTGGCGGTTTGCCTGTTGGTACCGTGCTCTTGATCAAAGAAGATCGCGCCACGACATATGCACAGCTACTGTTGAAATACTTTTTGGCGCAAGGCATGGCGTCTGGACATCATTGCGCATTGGCGTCGCGTGACGAAGATGGAAACGAGCTGCTACGCAACCTTATGTGGTTGGCAACGTCAGCTTCTTCTAACGACGATGACGAGGATCATGACGAAGCAGCTAAAAGCGCCGCACGATCCAACGCGGAAGGTGATCGTCTAAAGATCGCATGGCGATATGCACACCTGAAGAAGTTTGAATCGGGTGTTCGACAAGGTATATGATGGATAAATACGGTCATGGAACAGTCAAAGGTTTACAAATGCTGTAGCCTCGCCGTCGTCACCGCCACCACAACAAGCATCGTCTTCGTCATCAAACATAAACGAAAAGTCGGCGCCCGGCAATGAACCTCGACCTTATTGTAGTCTGTTTGATCTCACGAAACGCATCCCCGAATCGGTCTTGGAAGAGGGCAAGCCGACAGTGTTGGATAATATGGAAGGCGAGGATGATTATGCAACCCTTTTGGATAACATTCGCAAACTGGTCTTGGAGAACAACTTTAGGTAAAAGGCAAGAATGTGGGGGCGAAATGATGGCGTTGTCTCATCCAACTTAAAGCTCGGCGATACCGGCAAAGCCCAATACGCAACGGAACGTGCTCCGTCTGGGTATCCATTCCCTCGCGTCTCCGAGCTGGCAATCGAAATCGTCCTACGTATGCCCGTTGGTTCTTCTATCCAAAAGTTAAACAGGCTGACGCATATCTTTAACTAGGACTTGTACAAATTCTTCCATGCTCTGCGAGGTTTGCTACGATTCTCCTTTGGTGCTGCAGTGATTACAATCCCAGCCTACCTATACGAAGAGTCACCTAACTTCGTAAAACGGGTCGAGCATATGGCGGATGCCGTGGTAGAGGTGGAATCATTCGCAGGTTCGTGTTTGGCAGCGTAGAAACAAATGCAGTGGGAATACTTACATGGTCAACAGGATCCATGGTTCACAACGATGCCCCGTACACTCAGAATTATCACGGCTTCTTCTATGTCCATAAACTGCCGGTGCTCAACTCGCTGCTGCCACCGAGCACCAAGCTCTCAGTATTGTCGGCTGGTGGAAGCAACGATCTTGCATTCAAACTTCGACGCAAACGATTTGCCATCGAAACATTCCATTTGCCTCCTGAAGGCGGCGTCAGCGAACGGCGGACGGAGCCTCCTCCATCGAGCGACTCAAAGAAACGCCAGCCAAAGCGTATAGGATGCGGCTCGACACCAGGAAAGACAGACCCACTGGAGTTTTAAGTAAATAGAAAATCAACCTTACATTGCATCATATTCTATTTCCGTGGCAACATATTAATTGTACATTATCAATACAGTAAAAGGGGAAGGTATCTCAGTATGTAGTCAAGGATGGTTGGCCCACATTATGGGCATACTCTCTGTCCATCAGATGAGATCAAAGTGCGCTCCTTGCCTAGTGATACCGCCATTTTGGCAATGCAAATCGCGAATTGTTGAGAGGCACTGTTCAGTGATGACTATATGATCAGTTGAAGCTTGGACAATCTTATTGGATTTACCAAGCAACTCGAATAAAAGCACGAGCGAGGCGTTACTTCTGACCAACTGAGAGCTGCGAGCCCTCGTCAGCCATTCGTGTAGGTTCGTATTCTATTTCGCAGTAAGTCTCAGTCAAAGCTCCCAAGCAGATCAACCATGACAACCTTACCAATAGCAAAAGTAAGCATATTGAGTAAAGTTTGCAACAGCCGTCCTGGCAAGGTTTTGCACGAGTAGTCTGTGCCAAAATTCGACTGCGGAAACGCACACACTTGTTATCTCTACAGAAATTTGAGCAACTCGAAGAGTTTCATTATAGTTATCGTCAGATCAAGTGTACTCTCGGCTAGGGCAGATTCCCAAAATGCTTGGGTTGCACAGATCTTTGCAAGTGCATTATGTTCGTTCTTCCACAAGTGGCGTGTTACAAATTCCATCTGCTGTAGCCGAGATAACTTGGTTTGGCGTCGCATATGGTATGCTGTGTCTTATATGTACTTATTTCTTGATTCACATTGCTTACCAAAGACATGAGAGCATCGGAACAGTGCTGGACAAACTATCGCCGCAAGGTTCACCAGACTAAGAAGCCTTCTAACAAATCACGCTGAACTGACAAGTTATCAGTGAGTCATGCCATATACATCTTATTTTGTGAGAACCCTTTTTTCAATATTTTTGGAAATTAAGCTTGCATGTAGACGGAAAAAACTTTATCAGCTGGCGCAGTAACACTGTTTTCGCGTAACGAAACCTCAGCTGGTCGTATACATAGTCAAGGGACTGGTATTCCAGCAAATTTAGAGCCATGGCGACATTGCTATACCACTCTAGATCTTATGTAAGCTATTAGGGGTTTCAGTAATGAGTAATAGGACTAGCCCATTTTGGCTGTGGCGTGGGTGTCGCAGTAACTGACAGTGCGCTGGGTACACAAGACCTCATTCGAACGCCTATTTATAAGCGACCATTTCTTTCAGAATGGCCGCACCACACGTTTGTTCGACCTGCAATTTATAGCGTGAAACAGCAAGTTTACTCCTTTGCATCTGCAATGACAACGATCGATCAGCTTATCACCGAAGCTAGGGATGCTTTCGCTGCTGGGAAGCTTGAAATCGCGCTTCACAATTCCACCAACCTCATTCAGGAGCTTCGGCAGCAAACTGTCAATGCCTTGGAGCTACGTGCATCCATTTACGAGAAGAAGGCGAACCATACCAAGGAACTGGAAGATACACTGTTGATTGCCGAATATGACTGCAACAACACCAGCGCGTATCTGCGTGCTGCCAGAATTTATTCAGAGCAAGAAAAGCTATACGAAGCCCTTGACTATCTCCGAAAGGCTCTACACACTTCTCCCAAAAAGAAGATACGCGTTATGATCTGGAATCTGCTGACCAAGACAAAGGAACGGTTAAGGCGTCGCGTTGACTTCATCGCTGCGGCACCTTACGATATCGTGTGTAACATCCTTTCTCACCTTGGCCCACATTATGCTTCGATCTGTATGGATGTTTGTCATCGCTGGCGGGAGGTGATCCTAGGCTGTCCGGTGATATGGGAAAACGTCGATTCGTATATCCCTTACTGGAATGAGCGATTTGACATGGTCCGAACTGTTTCCCATCATGTCCGGAAGTTGTTGCTACGTTATCGTGGTACCACACATTTTACCTCATGGTCAGAGTTTGTCAAGGAAGTACCCTTTCCCCGATTACAGTTTTTGGAGGTTATGGATTCAAGTTTAAGCAAAGGTATGAACAGAGTTGCACGTTTTGGGTGTTTTTGGACGCTGGAAAATACTAACGTCGTATTTTTAGATAGATCACCTCTGGGTGAACCATTCTTCGCGGCTCTGCATTACGTGGCAAGTACGTTGACTGGAGTCAAAATACATGGCGGGCCCGAGGTCTCCCTGGGGAAGCTTTTAACAACCTGTCCGAAGCTTACCAGTATCGATATTCAAGTCGAAAATGTTTCAGATTGGGTCACGGGAATGCCTACCACAACGCTATTGACCAATGCCAGGATCGCCACGAACTTTCCAGTGGATCGCAGTAACCTTACACCATTCTTTCAGTGCGCACCAGGTCTTAAGAAAATCGTACTCCGCTCCCTGAATTGGGTTGATGGCGTAGATATCTCACCCCTAATCGAACACTGTTGTCCGGAATTGTCTTACATCATTACTGGCGTCTGTGGTCATACCTGTGACTTTCATTTGGCAAATTCAAGTGGACCTTCCGACGGACTAAAGCAGATGTCGCTCAGCAATGTGAATTCGACTGCACCTTTGCTATCAAGGCTCGAAAGGGCGACAGATAGTTTGCAGGCTCTCCATATCGAACTTCGTAATGATGGACATAATAGCACTTGGGCGGATTGGCGGCCTTTGTCATCCTTTATCATGCACAAATTGACCTGGTTGAGTATCGACGTCGATCCAAACTTTGCGCTCTATCATCACCTTCCCGAAATGCTACGTAGTTATCCTGCCTTGGAGCGACTCAGACTTACCGTAATTGGAGAATGGTCCTCCACGGCTACATCAGTACGGGACAATGTTTTCGCTGCTTTAGCCAACCTGGAAAACCTTCACGATCTGGAATTGGCAAATCATCCTCTCGATGGCGAAGGCTTTCGCAAGCTTATAGAGAAGCACGCAAGGCAAGAGTCACCTACCCTGAAACACCTAATAATCTCGGACTGCATGATCCCTATCAATGTACTATACGACATTGTGAGTATCAAAAGCATTGAATCGTTATTACTGTACAATGATCTTTTTGGACGCAATTCCTTAGCTGATATAGATGAATTCGCACGGCTGGCTGCTGAACTACCTTGTCTGAAGTATCTTTATTTGGATAGAAGTATACAGCTGACGGAGAACGCAGTCAGATGCATTGCAAGTAGCAAAAGCCTAGAAAGGCTAGTCACCAATAACAGTAGTCTCTCTGAGGAGTCATACACTCTGTTGAAACATTTGCTTGGACGTTCGCTAGCGAGGAGGTTTTAGCGTACATTTTACATATCTATAAACATGAGGCAGGATACACTATCGCATCGTACAGGAAATTAGGCCTATCAAAACAATGTTTATATGCAATGTTTAGATGCATCACTTAGTGTAGTTAGGTTATTTGAAAAGTGTACAGAAACGGAACAGACTTGTAAGATTCTGGGATGTACTTCAAAATAGATAAAAGGAAGCTATTAACGATGGGGGTTACAACCGATATCCATATCTATTACTGTGATGGACGGGCTACTTGAGATACGGTGGTAACTATTGGTTTCTCGGTTGGGAATATGATATGTAGTGGTTTAATATTGTAATGGTAACATTGGCGCACATATTGATGTTAATGTCTACTACATACTGAATGATTCATGCGCTTCCACCCTGTATAATTTGGTGCTACTTTATCTGATGTAATCTTTTATATCAAATACGTATGCATTGTGTCCAAATACGACGTACGAAAAGATATATAATAAACGATTGTCGTTTATAAGAATGATAGTAGATGTAATTCTACAATCACATATAAAGTTTACCAAAGACAGTTACGTACATGAATATTTATTTTCAGAGTAAAGGCTTAGATAATTTTCTTTGCTACACCAGGAGTTAGCCAGCAAACTTTGTTCGCAAATCCTTCCTCTTCAAAGATCTTGCGCGATTGTTCACTCGATTCTGAAAAATGTTTCCAATTATCAAAGTGCATCGGAACGACCACATCTGCTTTGATTTCGCGGGCCAACTTGACAGCATCCTTGCCTCCCATAGTAATATCCAACGGACCATTTGGCAGCGGTGCTTGTGCAATACCCAGGTTCAAAATAGCAACCGAGACATGATACTTGTCCTTCATCTGTACTAGTTCAGGCATATACAGCGTATCGCCAGAAAAGTAAATCACATTGGGCTTGCCATCTGTTTCTCCAAAAGTATCCGATTCCAAGATAAAGCCAGTGACTTCACCTCCTGGCAAATGGTCGCACGGTGTACCGGTTACTTTAAACGGTTTACCTCCCAAATTCAATGAGAGTGTTTCCCAGGGTCGAATTGCCGTTACTCCGGGTCTCGGTTGCAATTTTTTGGCGCCATCCACAGTAGTAATCACCACGCGTCCATCGAGTAGCTGTCTACCTGTGTCATCCAAATTGTCAGGATGATCCTCGTGGCTCAAAAGAACTGCATCAATGGGCGGTAAATCCTTGATTCCAATGGCTGGTCCCGTAGTGCTTTTCAACAGAACAATGCCAAGGTCGTATTCGGCTCCTACATCGTCGAAAACAGGATCAGTCAACAGTTTGACTCCATCAATATCGAGAATGGCAGTGGCAGTGCCAATATGGGTCATTGTCAGATTGATAGGCATTTTCGTTCTGCTTTGTAGTTGTACGTAAAAAGAGATACGAATGAATAATCGATGCTTGAAAAGAACAAAATATATGGAAGTTTTTTCCCACAAACCGGGATGGCTATTATATATTTACCGTTGGCTCGCGTACCCGGATCAAGTACTAATTTGGTGGTTTCCGAAAGAGCCTGCGGTCAAGAAAGTAAACATTGTGCTAAATATTTGAAATGCATTTTCGATTTTCGATTTTCGAATTCCTCGCCATAAATGCTTTGTAAGTGCTTACTAAGCCGGCGCCTGGCTCCATAGCTTTGAGAAGCACAGAGTTTACCATACACTATAGGCGTGTATTTGATGATTGTTCTTATCTACGAACAGATAATATATTTTGCTAAGTGTAGATGAAGGTCAGATAAAAAATCCAAGAATGCTAATGTATATTTTTAAAGCACCATATAGACTACATAAGAGAATATACGTAATTTTATGAACCATATGAGAAGTATGAATGCTAGGATAATCCAAGGGAAGTAGTTTTATGACGTTTTAGTATGGTATAACATATCCTTTTGTTTGTACGTGAGTAAAGCTCTTTGCTGTCAAGTCGTTTCTTGTATTGGAAAGACACAACTGCTAATAGACAAAAGTAGCTTGTTCTTTATCAAATCTAGGTAAAATTTAGTAAACTACAAAAGGTTGGTATTTAATGGATTGCAGGAGTTCTTCAAAATTGGTCTTATATTCATTGCCAGTCTGTGATATATCCTAAAACGAAATACCAAGTCGGTTCTCAAGAAGATAACGCGGTAAAACCGATTTCTTATCAGAGAAAGCTCTTGGTCGATTAGACTAACAAGAACTACAAACCTTTATGATAGGAGGAAGGCTATGTAGAGAAGAACTTTATATTGGGAAGAGCCTGTGCTTTTTCAATCATGGTCCCACTCTATTTATATCTTTAGATAAGAGAATATTATTCTTCAATTGATCTACTTGTCCTTAGCAAAATATCATGGGCTTAAAATGCTTGACTGTAGTGTCTTTTCTTCCGCACAATAATGTTTATATAATAGGCTGGACCAATATAATTCAGTGTTATCATCCTAGCAGGGGAAACCAGAAATGTCGTAGCAATGCATAGGATTTAGTTAGCACATGGCATGCTTACGAATATTAGGTACAGCTGGATTGATCGCGATGGCAGCCCTCAAAAGCAATATGTTATGCTGTGGAGTGGGAGCATACCCGGTTCTTTCGAATCTCGCAATATGCTCAAACAGCTGCTTGGGGCATTACTCTTATCATGGAACTTATGGGGTGTGTGTTGATGGCCGAAGTCAGTGATCTTTCGGTCGACCAAATCGTTATGTATAATCTTGTCATCAACGCTTGTATGATTTCCGTCACGGTGACTGTCAGCATCGTTGTCGGCTATTACGGTGGTCGGGTGGAGCATAAGGTTGGCAAGGAGTGGACGGCAGGAAGCGATCTCTCAGGCTAATACGATAGTGAATAGGCTGGTCTTCAGCGATCCTATTCGACACGAATGAACGATGATACAATGTATAAATACATCCTTGCATGTGCCCATCCAATTATCCTCCCTTGCTCATCATCCTTCTGTATTATATTTTCGTGTGTAGAGCTCCTTCCTACTATTATACCACAATAATTATACCATGGTCACCCATATCACACTGTTCAGGTGGATGTTCCGCCATCACGCACAGCTGGAAAGAATCAACGCGTGACATTATTGCCGGTTGATCATGGTTGGCATTCGTGTTGTTGAAAAAGTAATAATGAGCCCATTGATCCGCAGCAGTCAATGGCAAGGCTAATCAAGATGAGAAAGCAATTTAAAAAACAATGATCAGGATGAAGATTAAAAAAAAAGTTGCTCCGTAGAGCGATCCAACTCAGAATCTTAGTGTCATCCTTGTGCAGGGGCCATGCTAATCTTCTCTGTATCGTTCCAATTTTAAAGTGTGACAGAGGAACCGAAGTTCATGTCAATTTTGGGGCCAGGTGCTCGCTTTCCTTTTGACCTATGTAATTTTTTTTCAATTGAGAATTGTGGGTTTGGCTCTTTCAAAGGCCGCTTTGGCCTTATTATTATATAGCAATGTCTACTTTTTACATGTCAGTTTTCTTTTGGGAAAAGCTTTATGCCGTTTTTCAATATCTATAGCATCTTTTTATTTCAAAATATTGAAAAGGTTTTTTTTGTTGTATCCATGCAACGGCGGCAGATAAATTACCCGAATCGATTGCTCCGTTGACCGAAGCTTCTGAGGAAAAAGATGTATTGGCTTTTTTTTCAAGTTTCTCTATTCAGATTGTCCACTTTCCTGAATATGTCGACAGTACTGAAACCTGGACACTTGATTTTTTTATGCAGGAGCTACAACGAATCATTGCACTGACTCAAGATAGGTAACGAGGTTTCTTCGTATTTTGACGTTTTGTTGCTGGCATTGAAGCGCTCAAGTTATAAAGGCGGAAACTGTACAGCCTGGAACAAGTCATCCATTGATGTTACCACGACTTTAATGATCACTGATGGCTCGTTAAAAACGAAAATATATGACAGCTTCAAGAGCTTGGAAATGATTAACACCATAGGAGTAAATCACATTAGGCTTTCCGTATGTGGTACCAAACAATCCTGACTCTAATATAAAGCCAGTGGTTCATCATCAGGGACATTCTTGCACAGTGTACCGATAATATTTAATTGCCCTCCCCCTAGACCTACCGAAGTACCTTCCCATAGTTTGAGATCATTGACACCTGGTCTTGGCTGGATAATCGCTGCATCATCCATAGTAGTAAATACCTTCCCCCCAATCCAAAAGCCGTCGTTCATTGTAAGTGTCCAAGTTATCCTCATGGCTCAACAAAATGCGATCAATTGGTTAATTTTGACAGCAAGTCCTTCGGATTTCTTCAAGACGGTGTGACCCATATCAGTTTCACTTTCTCCAACGACAAGGGTGGTATCTGTCACTAGACAAATGCCGTCAATGTTACGAATAAGGGTGGCGGTGCTGACATACATTATGGTCATAATCGTAAAAGTAGGTTGGCTGGGCATATTGACAACGTATGCTGGCTTGAAAAAAGTCGGTTACGAATATTCCGAGATCAGATACGTCAAAAAAAGTGGTAAGTGATACCAAAATTCTGTAGTATCAAGATCTGCCTCTTTATACGCTCTTTTTTTTATCCACGCGTTTGATACATTTGGTGGGTACTAAGCGATGATAAATAATTGGCTAAGATTTTTGCTTCCTTCCGCTGTGCATATAGAGCTTTAGGAGATACTTCTTTCTTAGTTTGGATGTTTTTTCCCACCAGATAGCGAATTGTTATCTTTGTGAAACTAATGGAAAGCTCCATCACTAATCCAAGGATGAGCATAACATGTTTCTGTAAGAAAAAATCCTCTAGCAGACGATTTTCATACATGTAATGATGCCTCAAAAGAAAGAGGCTCTACTACTACAGTGACAATCAAGTCTTTACTTTTTTTTATATAATTGTGTACTTGTAATCGAAATCATACACTATTTACTTCATGTCACTATTACTCGGTCATCACTGCAACAGACAACTATTTTGTCACCGTAACGAACATTATTTTTACGGCAGCAGTTCCAATAACAGCGACCAGTAACTACATGATTATCATAATACACTCAGCTAATACCACGGTAATAGCACTTACATTGGCGTAGCCATGGTATATATGCAGTTTTGTAGTTTAGAACGGTACCAAGAGGCATAAGAGACGCAAGTAGAAGTATCCAAGAGCCATGCACAAAGATATATCTCTGGTAGTTGAAATGACGACAGGCAGATTGTGATTCTCCAAATTTGTGGGTTAACTGCCACCGCAGTTTGTCATTGAACTGGAAACTGGCAAGACAGCAAAAGTTATCGCTTGACTGGAAATTTAGTGCTTAAAGAATCATTATGTATAATCGGCATTCACCTTTGATCTGTACCTTGCTTTTTCTCTTTCTGAAACTCTTGTGTTTGGAATACGAAACTATTTATTTCCATATTACGTTGACGCCGGTGCGCCATGAGATTATCTTTTTCTGTGCTGCTTTAACCATTCATAGGCTATTTTAACAGCTCTGCGTAATACCGTTGCTAATAATAAACCGGGAGGGAGGTATATGAGGCGATTATTTTAAACATAGCAGGAATCGGCATTGAGCTCTTAATAATGCACAACTGACCAAGCAATAAATATTAAATACGACCATGGCAAGATACGCAGGTACTGTATCATTATTAAGGGATGTAAGGTTACAAACACCTATATTAAAGAAGAGCAATATTTAAGGATATATGTGCCGAGTCGAAACGATTTTTTAGTCTCCCACCAATAGATGAAGCTATCGGAATAACACCGAAATGAAGTTCTCGGATCTCAAAAGACGCATATTACATGTATGCTGAAAGTGGCACTTCAGGTCGCTTGGATGAAAATAAAATTTTTAATTTCCTCAGTATATTATGAACCTGTTTACTAAAATAGAGCTTACTGCGCGGTGCGGATAGATAGTATATCGGAAGAGCAATATACGGAAATATAATTCCTTATCCTTGCGTATATGGATACGTAAGAAGTTTTGAAACATATACTAACCCCAATGGTTATCGGCATGTATACCACACACTTCTAATTACCGCTTATAGGAGAATAAAAAATGGAGTAGAATATATGGTTCACCGAACAGGAGCTTATTACTGGAAGAATGTTGAGGAAACTATGAAAATAGCACAAGTATACATATTATGAAAAAATAAATAAGAAGGTACATTGGTTAAATGCCTAGCACGAACTGTATAATTTCTAAGACAAGATTGGGACTAGTTAACATACTATATTGGGCCTTGTCTTTTAAGCTGGAGCCTATTCAACTATGCTTTAAAACTCTATTTTACGTGTGCATATAATTAAAAGAGCAGCATTATCATCAATAAATATGCAGTAATGTGACAGCAAACAAACAGGCAAGAATCTACTAGCAGTTTTATCAACAAATAGTTTCAACGTCCTAAGCTTTCCAAAGGAGTACTTCCGAGAAAATTATATCCATATTATAGAAGACTTGCGTGTATGATGTGAGGCTAATATCATAAAAGTTCAATACATACTAGGTGTACTATTAGTCTTCAACTAGAAAAACTGGATCTGTAAATCAGAAACACCAGATATTATCCATCGAATCAAAGATGTACAGCGCCCACAGTCCGTCATGATTAGATTGACGTACCGTTTGATTGCTCGTGTAAAATTAAATAGCGCAGGTGGTATTATCAATATCGAGCACCAGATTGTGTTGCGTACACGTTGACTTAAAATTACTTGTGCAAACCGATGGATACCTAAACATGGGATTTTCCATACCCCATGCTGAGTGGTGCGTACAGGTAACCATCAAGAGATTTTCTTCTATCATTTACGAATAATCCAATATATAAGCTAACAGCTTGACGAGTGGGCCTATGCAACAGCTACAAAGAAAAGCCAAACTCTCACGATTTCCAAATTGAAGAAGAAACAAAGTTATGGTATCCGGAAAAAAAGGTGACTGATAAGTATAGTAATCAACACGTTACTCAGAGATCATCACGATTCGTGAAAAAGAACAGGACCGATTGTACGGCGAGAACGTGAAAGTCGGACTCTCCTAGGAATGATCAGCAGATTTACACTTGTTCACGACCAAAAAAAGAGGAACGTGGATCAGTGACTCATTCGGGAAAAGCTAAAGCTAAACGAACGGACAGAAAAAATAAGAGTCGTGGCCTACAAAGAAGTAAACGCCACACCTCCTGGTTTAACGAGGAGCAAAGAAGTGGGAAAAAAGGAGTGTATTGTAAAAATATTTTGTATTTTCGTGGTCATGGCAACCTGCATTGAAAAAAAGTTTATCTCAAATCCGCGCTAAAAAAGCAATCCTCTTTTGTTTTAGATAACGGATCGTACCTGTAAGGCAAACTCCCTGGGTACGTAACCCCTAAGTTACCCAAGAATGTAATCAATATGCACCATGATAAAGCTAATGCATAAGCGGTCAAAAATAACCACTTGCAATTTGATTATCGCAAAAAGCACTCAATTTTGCGCGTGACAAGTTAAGAAAAAGGAAAATCATCCAATGTAACGGTGATAATGATAAAAGAAAAAAAAATTCCCTTTGGGTTCCCAGGTTAACTGATAAGATGTACCTGGTTCATGTGGTCGTTTCTTATCTCTAAGCACACATTACAAACGAGGCTGACGTCGTCGCTCAAGAAAAGAATAAAGATAATATTTCTTTAAATGGAATTGCCATATACTGTTAATCCCCACTCCATTTTGTTTTCAGTGGACTTGAGCTTCTCGCGTAAACGGGTGTGCTAGTAGAGTTCATGATTGATAAGACGGGAATTTTAAAAGCAAATGGATTTTCTTTTACCGGATAGTCGGGTATGTCATTCAACTTGACACTTCAAGTTATTTTTTCCTTTAAAAAATTAGTATCAAGTGATCAAAGGTACCCGGTCGAACTTTTTTTTGTTATCAGTTGTGAAGTGTTACTACAGATTTGTATGTATCTTATTGCAGAATAAAAAAAGTGGCGTTTTCCAAACGAACACGAGGGACGGGAGTGGATGTCGTCATGGATTGTTCTCTTCACACACGCACAAAGTTGTTTTAGGCAAGAGAAAGAGAGATCGTAGCACCCGTGATAACGATAAAGAGTGTTCGTAAGACTTGCGTAAAATAAGGTCAGGTCGTTTTTTTTTGTTTGAAAGGATCAAGTAGCAATAGAAACAAGAGATGTCCCAGTGTGTTACGATCGTATGTTTATTTATATGATAAAATATGCAATCAAAGCCGCTGATGCGGGCTGTTGGTGATAAAGATAAGAGGCTGTCACACCGATTATCTAGCAGAGAAGAAAGGGAAGGAGCATGTCACCCAATGGATAACATCTTGAAAAAAGTCACATTACATGTCTAACCGCGGTGTCTATTTTTTTTGCCGATGCAATAGAGTGTTTAATCCTTTGGTAGAAAAAAAAATAAAAAGATTCACTGTAATATTGTTTTAAAGATAACGGTTTTAGAGAGAGAGAGAGACACCAATGCTGCGGGCGGAGTACATAAAATTGCATAGTAGGTTTAGTGAGCCCTGTATAGAAAGTTATACTGGAGCATGAGCGTAACGTTTTGAACACGAAGGTTTTAGGGCCACACGCAAAACCCGGGATCGTGTAGTATCCTTTCCCAGAAAATACGGTTGCACAACCATGTTAAGAGAATTTGTGGAAGGAGGGAAGAAGATAGCTTGCGGGGAAACATCACATATTGCGTTATTACGCGTGCGCGCAAAGTAATTAAACTCGGTATCATTTTTCTGGTACGACTAAATTGATATATAGAAAACGCAAGCCGAAAAAAGAAATCCAACACAGCCAGCACGATCTATATTGACAATCACCGTCAATGTTTGTTAATCAAATACGGGACGTGCAATATTTTCTGTTTCATATGGGATGTGTGTGAAAAAATAAAACTTATCCGATAGTCCAATGAACGTAAAGGGTGAAGCTGATCTTCTTTAGATACGAAATTTTCATGAGCCATTGATCGGCTGGTTCCGCTGGTATACGAAACTCCGTTTTCGTATTCTCCCCTAATATTGAACAAAAAGGCAGGACCGATACCGGGACGGAGCAAGATTGTTTTGGCATTAAAAAGATACATATTTATATTTATGTTATTTTTTCCTTTTTGTTGCCACGCTTCAAATTATTTTAGCAAAGTGCAACGCATAGATTGATAAAACGTGTATATGCGAAAATAAAAGGATCTTATCGAGACAAGGGAAAGCGGTGTGGTTGGGTTGATTATCTTGGAGGGAAAGCCGTCAAACGCGTAGACCAATCATCGAAAGCTGATAGCGACTATCGGAGTGCATCTACGGTTGTCTTATCAGCTCGCAGCTGTTTTTTTCTTATCATACTTGCACTGCCTTTCTTGTTTAGGTCGTGCTCGTCTCCCCTTTCTTTTTCTTCCTTGATTTCTTATTGTCCCCTCTTACGTTTATTTTACTTTTTTTTTATTTAAAAACTCGATTTCGTCCTTTTTTTCCGGCCTGCATATTCTCGAGAAACACAAAAACACCACAACACAGCAAACAATTATATAAGCACCAATATCCTGCTGCCCATTTCCTTTCTTCTTGCTTCTTCCTTAACAACAACAACATTATGGATTCACCTCAACCTGAATACACCATCGACACGGGGAATACAGCATGGACGCTGATGTGCGCGACACTCGTGTTTCTTATGGTAAATTTCTTTTTTTATCTCTCAGCATAAGAACACAAAAACCAAACTTGGATAATTTTACCATTAGACGCCTGCGCTCGGTTTATTCTACGCTGGCCTGGCCAAGGCCAAGAACGCCTTGTCTTTGATGTACTTGACTATGCTTTGTGTAGCCGTAGTTTCATTTCAGGTACACTTTGTTTTATTTTTTGTTTATTTTTCTGGATCATCACTTACGCAAGAGATTTCCATCGGATAGTGGTATTTGATTGGTTACTCCTTGACATTTTCACCAACAGCCAATTTTTTCATTGGTGATTCGAGTAAGTGTGTCGGATCGAAGTATTATTCTCCTCCAAAAGATTAACCGAGTTTGCCAATAGCCAACTTTTTGATGCGCGGTGTGGGCATCAAGCCTGCATTCGAAGGCCAAACGATTCCTGCCATGGTTTATATGATTTTCCAAGCCATGTTTGCATGCTTGACACCAGCTCTTGCCTTTGGTGCAGCTGCTGAACGCATGTCGGTATGTATATTTTCTGCGCAAAAAGTCATATGTGGATGACTAAACATATATATATATATATATCATACATACAGCTCGGCCCTTCGATTGTTTTCATTTTCGTATGGACCACACTCGTCTACGATATCATTACCTGCTGGGTCTGGAACCCTAACGGCTGGTTATTCAAGTTGGGCGCCATGGACTTTGCAGGTGGCGCCACTGTCCACGCTTCCAGTGGTTTGGCGGCCGTTGCTTATGCCATGGCACTCGGTAAACGTCGCGATTTCAACGAAAACAACAACACCCCACACAACGTTTCGTTCGTCTACATTGGTCTTGCACTTCTCTGGTTCGGCTGGTTCGCTTTCAACGCTGGTAGTGGTTTAGCTGCTGATGCTCGTGCCGCCAATTCTCTCGTTTGCACTCATTTGGCTGCTTGTGTTGCTGCTGTTGTCTGGGTCTGCATCGACTGGATTTATACCCGAAAATGGAGCGTCGTCGGCTTATGTACCGGTGTCGTTGCCGGTCTTGCCACCATTACACCTGGTTCTGGTTTCGTCTCTCCTTCCTCCTCTCTCCTTTTTGGTTTGCTCGGTTCGATCGCATGCAACTATGCTGTTCGTTACAAGCACAAGTACGGCTTTGATGATGCCCTGGATGTATTCACTGTCCATTACGTCGGTGGCCTTGTCGGTTTGACGTTGACCGGTATCTTTGCTGAACGTTACATTATCGGCCTTGGTATGCCCGAAGGTACTCCTTTGGAAGATATCCAAATCGGTGGTTGGCTCGATGGCCACTGGATCCAAGTTCCTATCCAATTTGCCATGATTGCTGCCGTTTCCGCCTGGTCGTTTATTGTCACCTACTTGATCCTGGTCGTCATCAACTTGTTCCCTCAAATGCAGATCCGTCTCGATGAACCCGACGAAGTGATCGGTATCGATTGGGCTCAAATGGGTGAGCGCGCTTACGGCTACATCGAATGGGAGGAAGAAATGATCCGAGTTGCTACACGTCGATCCCAACAGCTTCAACAACAAACCAAGGAAGCCCAAGGCAAAAAATCACCTTTCCGCAGCATTCGGCGCCTTTTGATGATCAATGATCGCACAACAGTCAAGGGTGTTCCTACCTTGATCGAAGAACCGGTCCTGGACTATGGTCAGCAGAAGGCTATTCGCATGGCCAAGCTGCCTACGGGCAATGATATCTTGCAGCGTCCAACGAGCGTCCATACGACAAAGTCAGCCGAAGTACCCCCTCCATCGATCGAGGAAATCACACCTGAACAAGTTGGTCAGAGCAGTAGTGGAACGATAGCCCACAGTGGTAGCAGTAGTAGTTCTACTGATGCCGATCAGAAGCAGAAGAGTAGAGCATAAATAACAGTTTGCTCGATTTTTTTCTTTTGCCCTTCGTCTCCCTTTTTTTCTTGTCTTTTCATCCGACCAAAGCATCCCCGTTACATTTTATTCCGGTTTTTTCATATAACCCCCATTATTTCATCATTATATACACTACCATTTCTTAAATGTAAATTATTTTTGAGCATTCCCTTAGAAGAGAGGAATAAAATATAGCCAGACTATTTTTGAACAAAATGTACCCATTAATCATTCTTTTCAAAGGAATACAGCATTCTCCGTTCCTTTTTTAACATTATGAGTACGTCAAGGTGGTATCGCCACTCTCATACTACTTTACCTCCTGTTACTATTACATTGACGGACATTGTCTATTCAACAACAAACGAAATCCCAACAATCACAACGACGCCTACCATACAAGACTTAAACTCTTCCGATGGATGGTCACACCATTTGCATCAATTACTGCCAGTGCTTGGAGTGTTTGCAGTGATCGGCATGCTCACGGTACTAGCGTTGCTAGGGTACCTTGGCTTCCGATTTTATCGTTCGGGACAACGACGACTAGACCAAGACGACCACGACGACGACGACGATCATGAACCCATGCAATTTGAAAACTCGGCCAGTGAACTCAAGGCACTTTATGCACCGCCTATACGATATACCGAAAAGAAACGATTGGATTCGCCAATAGAAAACAGTGAACAACCCATATCATCCACATTTATACCGATCAATACGTCACCATTAACCTTGGTTCCTCGCATGGAAGTATGGCAGGATCCTCAGCGACGGCAAGGAGTAGACGAAATAGATTTATGGGAAAGGAAACAACTAAAGCAACAAGAAGAGAGCCCTCGATCATCATCAGAAACCGTAAGTCATATAGCAATTGCACGGAAAGCACTGGAAAAAAGTCGAATGGAAAACAGCAGCAGTCAATGGCTACGGCCTTCGGAAAGTAGTCGAAGTCTTTAAACTTGTATTTTTATTAATTCATGGCTTGGACCAAAGTGTTAATAAACTCTTCACGGTTTCCCGCATCACCATTCTCAATATAGTGGTTGAACTTGCGCGTACGCCATCCGCCAGTAGGATTGGATAACTTGAAAGGCCATAAAAAGGCGTTGGCTTGCTTAAAGTTGGGACCGACAGTGGCAATTTCATGAATCAAGTCCTCCATACACACAATATTGTGGTCTTTCAAGGATTGTTCAATCAATGCATTGTCATGGAGAGCGATGCGCTGCTTGTTGATTTTACCATAGCCTCGCTTGTAAATGAGTTCACGAATGGTCTTCAAGTTGGGTTCACCATAGGTCACATAGGGTTGAATGAGTTGAAGCATGGACAGGGTTGCCTTGTTTGCACGGACAAAGACGGCATTGTTGATTTGCAAAAGACGTAGCAGTTGCAGCACCTTGCGAGGTTTGGGTGCAATATTGTTAATACCGCGGATGCGAACGACCAATAAGAGTTTGGGTTGAGCGGGAATGTAGTAGCTGCCGTTGGCTTTGGCTTGTCGTTGAAGTGAGACGCGTTGGCGTGCAAGTGCTTCGTATTCGCGACGGTAGCTGGCTGATCGGCGAACAATGTCACGACGCTTGGCAATACGGGCCTGTCATTTTAGAAAAATCGATTAGTTTTCCCTTCCTATTATCGTTTCGAAAAAAAGAGAAAAAAGGAAAAAAAAATAGTCCAATTCAGACCCGAAAGATGGTATATTCTGGCAGCATCGCGGTGCAAGCGCTAGCCCGAGAAAAAAGAGTTTCATCCCGTAGACTCGGTGTGAAAAAAAAGAAATGATAGAGATACTTGCCTTGCGAAGTGCAGCTTTAGCCTCAGTCGCCTTTGCATCAGCCTGAGCCATGATCTTTTGTTTCTTCAAAAGTGTTTCAGGCAACAGGACTTGTTGAGCAGTAGGGACAGAGCTACAGAGAGGTGATGCGGTTGGTAAACCGTGAAGGGACCCATGTAAAACATAAAAAAAGGTCCAATCGTCACCGATGGTAAAAAACCATACAGTTTTCCATGGTGCACGAAAGGCAGCAGATGGATTTAAGGAGACAAAGGTTGCTTAAACGCTTGAATCCCAACTCTCTCGTTACTCGATAGCGAGTGAGACGAGAAACAGTGTATGCTTTTGCATAGACAAAATGCACACAGAAGCTAGATGGATTGATTATGTTGAACTTACTAGGCAACCATGGTGATAAGTGTGTAAGTGTGTGTTTTGGAGACGAAAGAGAGAGAAAGAGACGTGCTGCCCCAACAAGAAAAAATTTTCGCGTTTAAATTGCTCGGCAATCTCAGCCACACGGTCCTGTATATTTAGCTTTTCATCAACCAGACGGCGCAATGCTGCGTAGGGAAGAGTGTCCGGATGGTATTTCCTGGATAGCGAAGAGAAAATAAAAAGAAAAACCGGGTGTCAAAGTGAATCATGCATGCAAAAGTGATTGGCTATGATCGTACTATGATAAACAATTTATTAAGAGAGAACGGCTGCGGTTGCATGAAATTTAATTGCTTTGGCAACCATGAACAAAGAAGCTGGAGCTTCAGGTTAGATGACCTAGCATACCAAAGCTTGCTTCCACTTACTTTGCTATCAGATGACCCGTTCCTCAAACGACCTCGACGCAAAAAACGACAGGCATCATTGAATCATTTAATGAACTTTTCGTTCCCTGATCGTCCTGACATTGCTGATATCGATACTCATCAATTCATTCAAGATGACACAGTCAGCACTTACCGACCGTACAAAAAGGAGAATTTTGTCAATGCAAAGTAATGGCTCTGTGCAGCTGTCAACCGCAAAGTATTCACTATTTGGGTAGTTTTCGATTTCTGCTGGATCCATTGGGTGACTATAGCCAACACCTGGCAGATCCGGATGCTTGCTTTGACTGGGACTTGATTGAACAGGTGCTTGCGTATGCCACCCAGATCCCGACGTGTCCCATTTGTCTGGATCCACCATCCGTGGCACGCGTAGCTCGATGCGGACACATATTTTGTCTGAGCTGCATCTTGCACCATTTTGACGTGAGCGGTGGCACCTGTCCAATATGCTGGGATGCGGCCGTCGCCAAGGAATTGCGACCCGTCCAAACGTTGCCTTGTGTCAAATATGCATCGGGCCAACATATCGACTTGTGCTTGATGCGACGTCCATCCAATGCCATGCACGCCGTGCCTGTTTCCGTCTCCACGCCCACTCCATTGCCCCACGACACTTCACCACACGCAATACCCTACGCCCGATTCATGCTTGTCACCCCAGATACCCTGGAAAAGACCCATCAGGACGATACGGCGCAGTTGCTTGCTAGCATCGACAATTGCCAAGACGGCGACGACGAACTGGCGGCGTTGGTTGCATCGTTGGATTTGCTCAACCGTCACCACGACCAGCAGCCAAAAGATAAAAAAAAGCCAAAGCGGCAGTACCATCCGCAGCAGGTGCCATCGTCGGATTATTACTTTTATCAGGCAGAGGATGGCCAGTGGATTTTCCCAGGCTCACGCACGATTCGGACGCTTTTGGATGCGTTTGGCGACTATGCGCAGTTTCCCCCAAAGATTCCCAATGTCGAGATTACGCATTATGAAGAAGAGCTGTTGACGGAGGAGCGACGGAAACGATACAAGTTTCTGGGCCATGTGCCACTGGGCTGCAACATTGCTTGGATCGAGGTTGATCTGAGGGGTGTTGTGCCTGATGAACTGCTGGTCGTTTCAGGTAAGCTACATGGGTGTGTACACACATCCCTGGCTGATCTTTTAAGTAGAACCTGAAGAAGAAAAGACAAGTCCTCAGGAACCGGTCGCAAAGGAGGAGTGGTCGGATGAGGAAGAGATGCTGCAATACGTATTAAAGCTATCGGAAGCACAGCAGTAGCACTTATGTACACATATTGACTCTTTGTAAATTAATGATATTGCCCTTGTACCTGCATATATGCATGTTGTAGCACAGAAAGCAGCTTGTCAACAAGCTTGGTATATTCGCCTCTATAATGGGCGCTATCACATGAAAGAGTGTGGTGTCTACTCCTGTGACCATGCCGAAGGGAGGATAAGCACACTGGTGCCTATCTTGCAGCGATTACAGCCTTAGCAGAGTGAGAAAACAATGGAAAAACAGGTTAGTCCAGAAGGATGGGGTTGCTACGCTCAGCAAGCTGCGCATTAAAAGGTAACATTAAGTGACGACAGCTCCGCCCGTCAATAGCATTAATTCGTCTTTTTTTATTCTTTTGTCATCACCTTGTATTTCTCATGGACTCGCTAGATCACCTTGATGAACAACAGAAAGAACTGTTAGAGCAATTCCAGGCAAGTGACATGTCGCAAGCCAGCACACTCTTGCCAACCCATGCACAATTAGGCCGTGACCCAGTCGGATGATTTGGAGGCATCGATAAGTAGGCTGAGTCATTACAACTGGAACTTGGAGGTATGGCCTTGGAATTATCTCTCTTTAGTCTACCCATTGACCACAACTGTGAATGGATAGAGAGCGGTCGGAAGTGTATACGAAGCCAACAGTTCACACGATAGTGCTCGTGAAAAGTTAGAGCAAGAAGTCGCGTCAAGTACGCAATCGGCTAGTTCATCCGACAATGGCACACCAACTGCGTCCTCTTCTTCCCCCAGACAGCAGCCGAGCCGGCCTACACCACCGCCGCGGCCTTTTCGTCTTGGGCTGTTTTCATTGTTGACGTGGCCGTTTGGTATTGCATGGAATATCACTTGGGCCATTTTATCATTTGCATGTAAGCGCTTGCCTTGGGGTATCGGTGTTTGTGTTTAACCCATCGGTTTGTATAGCACGTCTGTTATCTCGGCCATCAATCACCAATCACTCGCCATCACAACAGCAGCAGCGGCAAGATCCTCGATCCGTGGCCGCCCGCTTCCTACGTGAATTTGAAATCAAATACGGCGAATCCCACATTGATTTCTATCAAGGCGGCTATTCGCAGGCGCTGGAGAATGCCCGCAGAGACTTGCGATATCTCTTGGTCGTGTTGCAGAGTGATGAGCATGACGACACTGAGCAGTTCTGTCGGTAAGTTTTCCGCTCTCGTCATGCGATATTCCCTGCTAACGAGCGTCAACAGCGAAACATTGACATCAGAAGAGCTGGTTAACTATGTGAACGAGAAGAACATCCTCGTGTGGGGAGGCAATGTACGTGAGGCCGAGGCTTTCCAAGGTAACATTGTGGGCAAACCAAGACGTTCGGAAGGTTTTTTTTTTAAAAAAAACATGATGTATTAGTGAGCAGTACATTGCAGGCAACAACATATCCGTTCATGGCCATCATCACCTTGCAATCACCCAATTCTTCATCGACTGGTTCGTTGAAGATGTCCGTTGTGGATCGAATCGAAGGACCGGCCTCACCTTCGACCGTGATTCGTCGATTCGACACGGTTATCCAACGCCATGGCGGCGCATTGAACCGTTTAAGAATGGAACGGGACCAACGAGAGATGGAGCGTCGTTTGCGACAAGAGCAAGATCAGGCGTATCGCGAGAGTCTCAAGGCGGATCAAGAAAAGGAACGACAGGCGAAACTGGAACGTGAAAAGGCAGCCAAGGCCGAAGAAGAAGCTAAACGTGCAGAACAAGAACGATTGGCGTATGCCGAAAAGCGAAAACAATATATCCGGTACTTGTGTCGCAAGTTGCCGGCTGAACCCACCGAGGGTTCCATGGCCAAGCTGAGCTTCCGACTGGCAGATGGTGAACGTGTGATTCGCAAATTCAAGAGCGATGAGCCCTTGGAGGTAAGCTGTAGTGGGACAGCAAAGGGGACATTTGGGGATGCTGATATCAGTGTATGGGTGTGTTTTAGGCATTATACGAGTTCGTTGAAGCATATCCATTGCTCAAATCGGGTGAACACGTCCAAGACGCCGAAGCACCGACAGAGTACGAACATAAGTATAAATTCACCATCATCTCACCGTATCCGCGCACGGTGTACGAGCCCAGCACCGGAAAGACGCTAGCAGAAGAAAAGAGCTTATGGCCAAGCGCAACTTTGATAGTGGATGCTGATGACGTCGAAGACGACGATGAAGAATAAAAAACGTTTTGTCTTTTTAAAAACGTGATCAAATAATTTATTAAAATTGAAAATTAAACAAAAAAGAAGGTCTATGTAATAATTTACCAGCCGTAGATACCACCCGGTGCAGGCTCAGAAGCGGGTTCAGACGACGACTCGGGTTCGGAAGACGCGGGTTCGGAGGAAGACTCGGGCTCGGAAGACGACGCGGGCTCAGAGGAAGACTCGGGCTCGGAAGACGACGCGGGCTCAGAGGAAGACTCGGGCTCAGAAGACGACGCGGGTTCGGAAGACGACTCGGGCTCGGAAGACGACGCGGGCTCAGAGGAAGACTCGGGCTCAGAAGACGACGCGGGTTCGGAAGACGACTCGGGCTCGGAAGACGACTCGGGCTCGGAAGACGACTCGGGTTCGGAAGACGACTCGGGCTCAGAAGACGACTCTTCCGATGTGGGCTCACTGCTGCTCTCCGCGGTGGTGCTTGGAGGGAAGAGGATATCGTAGATCTCAGAGAAGGCGGGAATTTCCTTCAAGAGCGAGAGCAAGGGCAAATCAAGTTCAACTATTTGAAAAAAAATAGCTTAGTGATCAATCCTTTGCTGTTTTTTTGCTGTTCGTAGCATACTCAAAGCGCTATGCTCAGTGCTGACAACGGTGGTGGTAGCTTCAGTGGTCTCTGTGACGGTAGATGTGCTAGGGATGGCTTGGACGACGGTTCGGGTGACATAATCGGTCTCAACCGTGCGGGTGATGGCCGCACGCTTCTGAAGCATCCTAATACAATGACTTAGCACATGGAAAAAAGCAAACAATCACCGATATGAACTTACTCAGCATGGTTAGCGGGGGTGGCCAAGACAGAGCCGGCACACGCAACAGCAAAGGCGATAGGCAAGTACTTCATGATGTTATAACGAGTGTGTAGAGGGTACGAAAAGGAATGTACTGTTGATGAAGGATTCGAACGGATAAATCGTTCATCTTTTATATTCACTGGGAATAGGAATGCTCTCTTTGCTCAAAGACATTCCGTTTTACATACCATATCGTGGATCAGTTTGCAATGCGGACAGCCACCAAAACCGAAATTTCTATCCCACAGTAAGCCATTACATTTGAAAAAAAGTTTAACTTTGGACTGGAGACAACAATAGTACAGAGAACGTGAATTGGAATTTATTTTTTATTGAAAGAGTTCACACCTCAAAAGCTCGGCAACCACCCAACAATTCAAACTGTTGCCAAGCAATCGATAACGCTGCATTAAATTGACAGTCTCAGGGAAATCCAGGTGTGGTTTGCAATGAGGAGGTGAGAATGGTCCGGGTTTATCGCCCTTCTTTGGCAAGGATTGTAGATGATATTCAGGCATCGGAAACGCATGCAATCGAGCCACTTCTATCGGCGTCAGAAATCGTAGCCCAAGTTCTAATAGGGATTCTGGATTGCTCCAGTCGTATTCCGCACGCTTTAAGCCAAAAATCAATCATCCATATCTTTTTTTTCCCCCTCTTTCTTGTTCTATCCTATAAACCTACATCCAAATGTTGTGTTTGTATCAATGATCCACTGGTTTGTAAGTGATGTGATCCATATGCCTAGAAAAAAAATAATGTTCACGTCTTGGTTCACTTTTGTTTGTTTGTCTTATACTTTGGTCACACAGGAGGTGCGCTTGTCGCCAGGACGTATAATGTCAAATCGGAATTTGTGTCGTTTGAGTATATCTTTTGCAGGGACTCGGTATTGCTCGTCGTCGTTGGCTGCTATCTCAATAAACTGAGATAACTCCGGCACGTCAAATTGCAATTCTTCTTGAGTAAACGGCCATTTGGTATGCAACTGATGTTGTTGTACTTGATCACCATCACGTCGACGTGCCATCATATAATATCGCACCCGATGATTTGGAATGCCAAACTGCAACGGTGATAACAAGCATTCCTTCACTTCATAATTCATTGCACCCAGTTGTTGTATGAGTCGATCCCTTGATTGTGATTCCTATACTTTTTAAATCAGATAAAGATACGCGTCCGATTGAAAAACATTACCTCGAAATTCTTGACGTTTTCTAAAAACATGTAGCTCGGTGGATTATCAAGTTTGGGAAGTAAGTCAATTAAATGAACAAGTGCTTTTGCTCGCGGATCATCAATATCTTTCTTATTTCCTCCTTGTGTATATGGCTAGTTCTTTACACATTAGCTGGAATGTTACCATTTTTTTCTTGAAAACCTCTATACCTGACATGGAGGACTGAGTAACCAGCAATCGGCTTTGAACCTAAAAAAAATTGAGATTGATCCATGCATATCAGAAATATTTTTTTGACCTTACCTTTCAATGTCCTTTGCTGTCAAGCGTTCGATTGTTTTCTAGATACTTTTTTGTTATACAAAAATATCAGCCTTTGCTTTTTTTTTTACATTAGATGGCGCATGACCGAAGTTATGCTTGTATACTTGGTTGGCGATTTCGTTAACGTCGAATGCGCAAACTACCGAAGCGGGAATCTCGGCAATGTTTAAAGCATAATGCTTTTACATATTTCGTATATTAGAACAGCTCGCTTTCGTAATGGAATCAGAATACCAAACCACCAATGCCGCTAAAGAATTCAAGGCACCGGATCGGATCACCCATTTTCAAAAAGATTTTGTACCAAAAAGAAAAAGTTATCGGCGGCGGAGTGCTTATTATTTGTGGTCAACAGGCTGCTATAGCAACAATCGCTATGAACACAAACGCGTAAGACAAAGAAGGTTTCAGGATAATTGGTAGGAACTTTGCTGATGATTGTAAAGCATATTGCAACAGACTCTCTAAGTCCAGTATGTCCAAGAATGACGCATTCAAGTTGACAGCAACCTACATTCGCGCAGCCAGTGCACTTGTTGACATAAACGGTGTTCGATTATTGACAGACCAGGTCTTGATCCAACAGAACTAGAACATTCATACGATTCCGGCCACGGAATTACCCAATTTTTTTTTAAAAAGAGATTTTGCGCTCAAGCTCGAGCAACTTTCACCCATTGATGGCATTCTATCAAGTCACGAATACCATATCGACAATTTGGACCCATCTGGATGACATTTGGATACTCGTGAAGTACAATGGAGGTGCCAAAAACCTGAATCCAAGGCCTGTTGCCAAGGGACGTGTACCATGGGAAATGATTTCGGTGAATCGATCGTTGTTGAGAGAGTGGACAAGAGTAATGATACATAGTTATATATATTAAGTGAACTAGAATTATTAGCTATGTAACAAGATTATTTAAGGATCTTGTCGGACCTAATACCTTTAGGAGCAGGTCTATTACCTCTCAAAATAATTTATAACTTTTGAACTAAGGATCTTGTCGAATATTCTTAGACTGGATGAAGCAATTACAGTGGAATGTTTGAAAGAAGAAGGTATAGCAGACGTCAACACATTTAAGAAATCATCTGGTAAACCTCTTTCCTACTTGCTACTAGTGAGGTTTTACATACTTCCATATGAAGGATGTGCTCGCACATTTCATGAATGCTCGTATCTTTACTCCCATATCCACGAAATGAATTACGAAAGTTATCGTAATCTTAATACTGGTGAGCGAGTTTCTAAGACACCAAATGGAGATATACTCGACTTTGATAATAGTATAATTGAATATATATATTTGCTGCGTGCTGAAGTGATTCTCCAAGGTTGTTAAACAGTGTCTTTTACGGTTTTCTTATGGAGCCAATTTTCCCAAGTGTCACAACACCCTTTTTCGATATTTTAGTTGAAAAGTATTAATTTTGTTATGGAAGGTTTGTCGGCCTGCTCCTGTATGTATGTGGTCGCTTCCTTGGGGTACGAATGTTTAGAAACATATAAGTAAAGCGGAAGCCATTTCCGTAAAAACCCTAATGAGAAAAGACAGACGGGGTGAAAGAGATGATGATATAGGAAATAAAACAGGAATGAAAAGAAACTGTGAAGGCTTAATGCCATAGAGATAGTGTAACTTGGTAATATAGAGATAACTACACCATGTGTGGTTTCTTGTGGGTTCAGATATGCTGCCTTAGAGGTCCTCTTCTGGCGTCGGCTCGTTATCAACCTAATCCTCATTCGGGTGACTCAGCCTGTCGATCTTCCTAAGGACATGCAGGACTGCTGGTCAGGCTATCTTCCATTTGCCTCGGGTTAGGCCGGTATTGGAACGCGGTAAGCTGTTCAGGATATGTTCTAGAGTTTGCTCGTCGTTCCGTAGTTCCGGGATCGTACCGAATGCATCGAGTAGCTCTTGCCGCATTGGTTGTAATAACGGGCATATGGTGTAATGTTCTCTGGACGCAGCGGTGGCATCGCATTCGCAATCCTTCAGTGGGTATAAATGTAGCCAGTGCATACGCCATTTGACTAATCGGTGCCGATCCAGGGAAGATGCTGCCAAGTACAAAATCGGGTCGATGATGCGATACGGCCTGAGGCATCGAATTGACTTGTATTCGATGCAGCGAAAGGCAAATTCATCGTCACACTTCTTGTCAATTGCCTTCGTAACGAGGTTACTCGGCGGGTTCTGCTCGCTTCTTAGCTTAGTATACGCCTGGTGGAGGGAACTGAGTGCTGTTAATTTTCTCCATTGAGAATTGCTCGGCTATTTGCCATTTCATATAATTGAGAGCTCGACCGCTCGGGCCATAGTGGATATAGGCAGTGATTGTAGCCGGGTAATGGACTTGAGCTGCAGGGCACGGGCGTGTAGTTGCATAGACGGTATATCGGCCAATACCATTGGGGCAATATTTGAAAATATCGAGGAGTTGCGATTGAACGCCATTTTGATAACCCTAGTTGGGCTTTGTGTAATTTGTATCTGGGGGCCGTGGGGGCGGTAATCGCTAGTCCGTACTCTACAACCGATCTAGCAAACGAGCGCTACGTTCGAAGTGCTTGCCATAGTCCGATACTATACTGGTGAACTCTAAGCTGATGTAGCAGAGCCATGCTTCTAGTTGCCTCGGGGATGAGCTGGTTGTTAAGCATATCATCATCAATTCCCTTGTAGGTAAACGGAATACCGAGATACTGAAAGCTGTTGACCTTGGGAATTGCTGTATTGTAAAGCTTATAAGCAGTGTGGTTTCATGATATTATCTAATGCCTCGTATAACAGTATCTGTAGTATAATAAAAGAATGTTTATCTGTTTTAATTAGTATCAATGGTTCGTTTTTTTTTATTAAGCGTAGTATTATATTGGGTAACTTCTATAGAATCTATAGAACACAATAGCATGTTTAATTAATCTCTAGCACTAGAAGCAACCCATAGATGGGTCCTGTTATAGAAAGTTGCGCTCCAGTTTCTTGGAAAATCTTGCTATAGAAAATTCTTCGGACAGCCTGTGATTAAAATACTTGGCTACTTTCGCTGACGCTATTGCTGTAGTTTGAACGTAAGCTACACGTTTCATAAATTTTACGGGTGTAACTTCTCAAATTGGGTGCTTTTACCGGTGATGGGTTTAGTATATAATGGATTTTACAGGTTGCATATTTCACGACCTCAAAAGTATAAGTTATTGTTTACTTACCTTGGATCTATGTTATATAGATGCGTGGCGTCTTTGTATAAAAAATTAGTGCAACTTACTTTCGTTCTAACAAAACTTACAAGGTAGCTTACATACTATAAACAGTAATAAAGAAGTATTGCATGAAAAGAGTGTTTAGTTCTGTCTATGGAAATATTAAAGGGAAAGAAAATAAAGAAAGGAGAAATAAAGTGAAGGACCAAAAAAGTCAAGAGGAGCGCGAGTAAAGTAAGTTTACAGATAGTAGAAGAATCTACATATCGATATAATTAAGTTATAAAGGTCTTCTAACCGCCACTAATACACCTACGTTACTCGCTCCCAAAAGCATGTAGAAAACTAAAAAGCCACACCCATTAAAGTTTGCTTAGATATCAAGAAGCTACTCCATTCGGTCATCAGTGGATCGGCTGCAGCCGTGTTGAATAACTCCATAACGAACCTAATATATATATAGCGATTACTAGGATATCATAATGGAAAATCTGTTTATTTCACTGACTATAAATATATCATATCTGCTGTTAGTATAGCATAATGACCATCGCGTATACAGCTACTTTTATCATATTTCACGTACTTTTTGAATTCTATTGATTCAGCTTTTGATATGCATAATTATTGAAGTAACTTGATTTACATTAGCCAGTAATGATACTCAGTTGTTGAAAATATACCAACACCGGTATTGAGCCATGATATTACCTGCGCTTGAGTCCTTATCCCATGTGAAGCCCGAAATCGATGCACCACATTCTGATATAACCACTGAAGTATATGTCCTTTGGATTCTTCACAACAAAACGTTGAATGTCGTTTGGCATTTCCATACGAACAGTAATAGGTGGATTCTATGATAACGAGAAAAAACGGATGGCTTACGCTCAGAAAAAGAATTTTTCTGCTGAAATCCGTAGCGAGTCCGGTGATTCGATCCGTTGGTTCGATTAATGATAATGGTGAATGATATGTTTTATAACATCCGACACATTGGTTTTGTACATCCATACTATTATAAATGCGTTGAAACGGTATTATGTACAAAGAAGGGCGTTTACAATACTAGATTGTTGGAATCCCACTTGCGTTGCAAATAGCTAACCGTCTGATGATAAATTTCATCAGCTATTGAGAGCGATGGATAAAGGGTCAAGAATCCGTGGATAACACCCACTACTCGTGTTACCAGCACCGGAACACCTGCTTGCATCAGCTTGACGGCATATACTTCAGCCTCATCTCGCAACACATCGACCTCTGCTGTGTAGATAAGTGCGGGTGGTAGATCCTTTAACTCGTCGATGGTAGCAACCAACGGGGAAGCTGTGCAGTGGGTAAAGCGAACCTGCTTATCGGGAACGTATGCATCCCAGCATCCTTCCATATCCTTGGTGGTCAACATACATCCTTTACCAAATTTTTTGTATGACTCCGTGTTGAGGTTGGCATCTACAATAGGATAGAACAAAATTTGACTTTGTATTCTGGATTTTCCACCGTTTCGCCTTTTATCAAGAACTACAGGAATCAAATTAAAGTTAAATTCTTATTGGAAGATCAATATATTGTACTTACTGGACAAAGCTGCAGCAAGATTACCGCCAGCTGAATCACCAAAGACAGCGATTTTGGTTGAATCCAAATGGTGAATCGAGGCATCGGTATCAACGATCCATGAAAGCGAATTGTAACATTCTTCGAGAGCGACCGGATAGCGTACTTTTGGAGATAAGCTGTAATCAACAAACACAACCGCAGCGTTCCCACGTAACGTAAACTAAACAAAATATAAGTAGCTGTTCACACGGCTATGTATTAATAGTTATTCTTACTTCGGTGCGTGCCCGTTTGTAATCCTCAGCG
Organism: Fennellomyces sp. T-0311; assembly: GCA_025266875.1. Classification (NCBI taxonomy): domain Eukaryota; kingdom Fungi; phylum Mucoromycota; class Mucoromycetes; order Mucorales; family Lichtheimiaceae; genus Fennellomyces; species Fennellomyces sp. T-0311. The sequence goes on from JALLLT010000018.1 coordinate 742,639, forward strand.
TTGCCAGTAACCCAACCACCACCATGTCTAGGAAATAACGTTAAATAAGGGTTGCTACAAACATTTCGTGCCACATACAAGAAGAGGATGACCGGTAAAATTTGATCAGCAGGAGCATTACGTGGCCGGGTAATCAACATCGATACTCCATCCCGGGTAAAGTGCTCTTCTTCTTGAACAAACTTGAACAGTTCGTCAGTTTTGCCGTCTTGAGGAGGAAATGAGTTCCATAGCGCCTCACGCATTTCATTAGGAGTACTCTTATCTGGATCGACTTTGTTAAATTTCTCCAGAAATCCTTCGAACAATGGGTGCAGTATTAACGAGTCCATGATAAAGCCTTTAAGAAGACAGTTATGTGAGTGAATTTCATTTTTCATGCGAAGGACCTACCTGACTATAAAAAATAGTGTAATGTAATTCCTGGAACCAGCTGACTGGGCCCTTTATATACCCGGATCTGCGGAGTTATGCATCTCAATGCATATGAACAACGGACGCTTTGGTTTTATTGGTCTTCCCTTATTAGCTACTTACAGGAAACCGCAGCAATTTCGTGTTGTGCAGTAAATATTACTGTACGTATGCCGCAGCACTTTTTTTATTGACTAATAATGTCGTGCTTACTCTGCTGCTGTGTAATCAGTAATATCCTTCACATTCCAGTGATAATATGTATGCTTACTGCAGTGTTTCTTTTTTATAAATTAATAGGGTTTTTAGGTAGAAGAAACGGAACAAAGCACATAGAATACTGTAATGCTAAGCGAAAAGTAAAGGAGATGCCTAGATGTATTTGGTGTACCGCGTTCCAAAATCTGTCCCTCGCTCTCAAAAGTTGGCATGCCGTTTCAGTAATCGGCATGTCTGTTACAAAAATCTGCGAATATTTTTAAAAATAGCTGCAAGTTCTGTGATCTGATAGGACAACTTCAAAAATCTCGAACGGCGTTCTGAAAGGAAATTGCTTTTATAAAAAAAGTTCAGCGTGAAGCAGGATCCACGATTTCGGTTATAATAAAATAAATAGAAAAGGTGAGTTGACCAAACAAAGATGTAAGCCTCTAACTTGGGCTTCTGACAAGGTATGATCAAGATAATTGAGGTCAAGTTAACTGCTTTATTTCATTTGATATTTCGGGGGTACTTATAGGCTTCTTTCATCTGGGTTCTGGCAATCCGACTGCGATAATAGCAATTTGTGTTGAAGGCACGTTGTAAATGTGAAAGGATGCCTCATAATGACCCGAGTGTAATATGGATATGTGTAAAACGCTCAAGTATAATAGAGTGGATAGTGTTGACCGTGGGGGCCCGAGAAGAAGGAAGATTGAGATGTGCAACAATAGAGTAGACGCAGTGAGCACGTGCTTGCTGGATATGGAATATGATGATACTATCACAGAGACCAAATGGTAAGGAAAATCTGTTACAACGTGATCTCAAAATTTATTGTAGAAATGATGACTATATCACAGCTACATATGACGACAGTTAGACTGCATAGTATATAACTGGTTGCCATGCTTACTAGGCTGGTTTTCAGATTCACCATTTTCACATCCTGCTTTTGGTCAATCCTATCCAAAGTTGCCAATTATTTGCCGTAACTCGGCCTCAAATAAAACTAGAGACCCAAACACAACGATTCCATAAATGGCGCATTGTAACCACTCAACGAAAATGTTAAAAAATATCAGTCTAAATTATCTCATAAATGCTTTGTGAATCACGTTTGAAGGCTAAAAATTCCATTTCTTCCAAGTAAACGTTCTGCTCCGCCGCTAATATTCTATGTAAGTCGTTGTCATTATGGGATGTGCCTTATAGTTCTCTACAACTATACCTACATATCAAGGAAGTCCAATCGTTGGTCAAGCCAGTACTTATGTAAGGTATCGGCTCAAAGCATATTTTGCATAGACTAAGCTAACTCGAGAGGCAAACTCCCGGCGTCTTTGGAGAAGGGCTGGTACATCATCAGAATAATAGACTTATAGTCATGTTTAGTGTATAACTAGTATGCCATTGACATGTAGCCTACACTACTGCTGTATCAGCCGAAGAGAAACTCCCATTCCGCAGATAATTTGACGATTTACAACGATACATATCCTTTGGCATATATACATAAAGCAGCTAGTTGATATATATTAGTAAAATAAGTAATAGCTAAAGATGAAGATGCTATCGATCATACGCTTGAGTGGATCACATACGTGTATACGCAAAGTACTTCTAAGAGAAGGATGATGATATGCGTGATGACCCTAATCTGACCTATACGGTTGCAGTTTTAAAAATATGAATAATAGTGCAATCCTTGTGAGGTAGAGGAAGATAAGTTGCTTAATGGTATAATCTACGATGATATGGAAAATGGGCACTGTAAATAATTTCGATGGTTAAAAAGTTGTTACAGCGGTTAAACATAAGCTTTTTAACCATTTCAAAAAATTATCCACCAAATTCACCAAAAATCATTTGCAGTGGGGTAACGGGAAGAATAAAAATGCGACATGTGTACGTATCGCAGAACTCAGAAGTTCAATGGGAGGTGCGTAATGCAATTTACGTAGAGGCCCGATAAATAGTTAATAAATTATTTGTGATAAAGATAACGTAACCGGCTTTGAAAACGCAAAACAGAATTGCTTCTTGTTTGGGACCCTTCCTTGGTAGTCGTCATTCTTACGTATCTGCAAAAGCTGATAAATAAATGCGTTACCTAATGTTATTAAATAATATAGATTCGTTCCCCAAATCAAAAGCATTCAACACTGGTTCTTTATTCGTTATTAAAATCACCGGTTAGCGAGGACGAGCTATATCGAACATCGCACTGTGCTAATGGTGTAATACTACGAGTTCCTTACGTATTTACTTCGGAAAGAAGACCGTATGAGTTGCGTAGAAATAGTAACTATGACGCTCCATGCATAGTGTATAACCTTAACAATGGATTGCATGAGTCAAATATTCTCGAAGAAGATTAAAATAAGTCCAGATAAAAATGCAAGCCATAGGTTCTACTACGCCATCAATAATGCCTGATGTGGCAATAATGCGTGTTGTACAATGCTGTTGCTCAAAAGAATAGTTCCTAATTAAGTACCAATGTCCGTCCCCATGTACTCACGAACGAATACCCAGTGCAGTCGGTATACATCATAATAATACTTTTTAAAAGAAAAAATGGGGTTATCTACGCCTTTTGTGTCTGTGATTTTTGTCCTTGGCCATAAGTTGGTTTTTCAATTAAATTTTTCGCAGTATGTAGGCCATGTGTTGCACGAAAACTTGTAATATTATAACGTCGATACAAAATCAGTATATCCAATCAGTTCGTAGGCTTCAAGTACTAGACTTGATGACAAGCGCGGTACACTGAACTTTGAGGTATAGATAGATACATGCTTCGTGGCGTATAATGCAGCCTTCACCCGTTGTATACCGCCTACACATATGCAATACTGCCCTTAACTCGGATTTTGTCACCTTGCCCTTATTTCATTCATGGCACTACGTACTACCTAGTTTAATGATACTTAGCGATTTCCACCAGCAACATGTGCGTACTACATACGTACCGTATCTAACCCATACTCAGTTTGTATCCGTAAGCCATTATCATGTTTCACTGTAGGGCTTGGTATGATTCCTTGGGTATTTGAATATAGTCTGAAGCATCCTTTGCCGCCAAGACCTTAAGCCAACTCACTTCAAGTTTGTCCAAGTACTCGTCAAGACAACGGCAGCATATTCACAACCTCCTCTTTGTTAGATCTAGCGCCAGAACGCTAGAGGATGGTCTAATTACAAAGACTAATCACCCCGTTACATGCCCGTCCCTTTGTCTGCCCATGGAGTGTCAACACCTCCTCTGCTTCTGTTCGGTCCAAAAACCTCTAATTTTCTTAAAAAGTAGTGACTCCTCTCAGTTCTCGAAACAGTTCATTCGATTAACAGGACCGACCACGGGAAGGTGGAAGACAGCTGATCCCAAAAGGACATCCCGCAAAAAGCAGGTATAATGACCAAACTAGGTCAAAGGTGTTGCCCAACTTGACCCCGCCTAACGGGTACCAAGTCAAACTGCCCTTACGTCTCCAGAGAGCCATACTTGCAAAATATACAAGTGATCTATGCTCCAGAGAAAAAGAACAAGGAGTTGCTATGGGAAATAATTCCCGTATATATCCTGGGAGCAAAAAGTCACAGAGTATTACTTTTCGGCTTGTTATCACCATGCCAGCAATCAGCAGAAGCACTTGGCTACATTCTTTCTCTATTAGCACCTTGGGATGAAAAATATAATCTTGCAATCGTCAACATAGTCGTGTGGAATGCCACCTTGCGACTCTTTCGTCCAAAGGATCCTTATATTCTGTCTGAAGACAAGAACGCGATAAATATTCTTAGAGTCTCGGTCTCTCGGTCCATCACTATTTCATCCCGTGTTGCAGTTCAGTATCATCTGATGGTGGGCGTACTAAATACGGCGTATACTGCTGAGATGTTTACCTTTTTAGCCAACCCTGAACAAGAGATAAGCGTTATTACCGCACGGCGACAGCTGTATTATGCCCGCAAACGGGCTCGGGTGGGGTTCTTGATTAGCGACACTGCCCACAGCGTCTGGGCAAAGACATATTAGAATGCTGCAACCGAAATTGGTCGGGAGCGACTATTACAGCTCGGGTTTTTGGATGCAACTGGCAAGAAGATCAGCTACGAAGAGGGTATTGACGGATACAAACCTGAGGGTTTAAACTCAAAAAATAGCGGTCATGGCAGGACAGGCGCGACCTCGTCAGAATTCAAGCACAGCGAATGCTAGTTTACCGGCTCTGCGGGTACTTTCGCGCGGGTGCTATGGATCGAACCATCTCTGTGCGTCAAGGAGGAGGCCGTCTTTCAGGATGATGAGCTGCCACTGCGCATTCACGATGCCAAAAGTATCGATGCAGTGATCCAACGAGCCACCAGCACTATATCCAGAGCATTGTTACTTTTGATGAATTTTTGATCTTAATCATTGTAGTCGATGCCTTTTCAACACGCACCTGCGACGATTGTTTAAACAGCAACAACAAACCTCTTCACGTAATGACCATCATCAGCATCTCAACTAAAAACCGTCTAGGTGGTAGAATCTTTTATGAGCTGTCCATTTTCGTTCGATATATGGAGCTACTTGTTGGAAGTTTCTGGGGCCATATAGTGATACTAGCAGACGAGATATACATCCTTTTCTAGTATCGTCGATACCTTCACTCCGAAAGATATGAAACAACAGAGATCTACAATCTATATATATACACCGCTCCAGGCGCGCTGCGCCACCACAGGAAAAAGGCTGCTACGGCTTGAACCCGGTAATATGTGGTTGTTCAGTAGCCTACAATTCGCTACGAAGGGGTTTTATCCTGACAATCCTGTATCGTATAAGTCATATACATCACAAGCTATTGCGACGGAGAATATCAGCACATACGATTTAGCTTCCTTGGCCTTGCGTGGTGTTGCCTTTCCTCTTTCATTCAGCAAGCGATGCTCGCAGCTTTGAAAATTAAATTATTTAATGGCCAACCAACGCTTGCACGGGTATCTGCCAATGCTGAGCATGAGCTTATGATGAACGATTAGAAGTGCGATGTCACTGATCCCCTCGATATTTTGAAAAACTGGTGAATGATATCAATGATAAAGTAGATGGAATTTTGCTAACGACAATTAGGAGGAAACATTATGTGATTCAGCCAATAGCTCTTGGCTTCATGAACAACGGGCATGCAGCAAAAGTCAAAGCTTGCAATACCAAAGTCATTGAGAAGTTCAAGCAACCATATCTATGTTGCAGCATCCGCTTTGCTTGATGCCCATTTGCATTACATTTACAGAATATATACTTTATTCAGCACGTTGTACGTACAGGCACGTATATATTGTTACAGTTCTCTCTATTGGACAATAAAAGGGCAATAGAAGAAAGTCATGTGCGCTCTAGCTAGAAACTAGCACAGCGATAGCCACGCCATTGATCATAGCCAGTGCGTCGATAAAAGTCCAACAGAACAGCCCAGTCAACATACGCCTTCTTAACTCTACGCTGTCTGAGAATCTCGTTTGCCTTTGCTACAATGCCCAAGCCAATTCCTCGTCCGCGTTCCTCCGAAGCGATGCCAACGCATGACATACCACCACTAGCTTCAGTGAAAAGCCGTTCATCCGTCCATATCAAATCACAGCGATCATCATGGGTTATATGTGTTGTGTTGAGAATAAGGCTGCCCAGCAACTTGCCGTTTTCATTGCCTTGACGTGCGATCAGAAAATCTTGAAAGTCACCTAATTCTGCATGGCGTTCATATGTGCTGAGCCACTGAGGAAAGTAGTGCTGTTGGAATGCATAAAGCTCCCACAGCTGACTCGGCTTTATGCGACCAAACCAAATGTCCTCGCGCCGCATCCGTTCTCTCACTGAAACCTCGCTTGCTTGCAAAGGCTGATTCAGATCAGAACTTAGATCCCAAACTTTGTGTGATGAAAACTTCCATCCGCGTCGCTCAAAGAAACCTTGGCTCTTTTCCTTGTCATCAGGGAGACCAGGGAAGAAACGAGGATATGTGGATCCAAGCATAAGTTCGGTACATCCTTGTTTACGGAAGTAGTCCAGGGCATGATCGTGCAAGTAAGTGCCAACACCACGGCGTTCATGATTGGGACTGGTCATCAGTAGCATCAATTCACCTTTCTTGCCATCGATTTGAGTCGCGACAAAGCCGATCAATGCACCAATCTGACCATCTGTAGCCACCCAATGGTTGCCTCGTAATGACGTACGCAAAGCTTTCTCAATCTTGTCAGCAGTAAGTGGCCAATTGGTACCAAACACATCACTCCAAAGCTCTGCCACAGCATCCAAATGTAATTGAGAATCGTATTTGTCAACAATGCACGGCGGCTGTGCCTTTTTGAGCGACACTTCCGGGATAGTGACAGGTAAATGGCTTGCGGGCGTTGTCTCTCCAAAGATGGCTTGGACTGCGGCTTCATGTGCTGGTGGAGTATACTCGTACGTGACAACATATGTGTCGACTTCGGGGAAAGCCATCAAGTCGTAAGGATTCATCACGGCGGCAACAACTAGGCGTTTTGCGTGTTTGTGTGCTTGTTGCACCACGTTCACTTGGAACGGATGCAAGTTGGCATTAGCCGTACCAAGGATAACCCAATCCGCCCTTTCTATTGCGTCTGTCAATTCATCGCGATTCGTTTCTGGTGTGTAAATGACGTAGTCAAGGTTGTTGTGTCGTTTCGCAAGCGATGCGTGGAAGGTGTTGAAGGGCTCCTTTTCAGAATCTATGGCGAGCGTTGCCGGAACATGTGCACCAAGGAACAGGATACAATCATCCTTGGTAGGACGGATAGGAATAACACCCTTTTGATTGCGCACAACAGTGGGCACTTTGTCATACAATCGTTTGCTCAGTTCCAAGGCAGGATCCACAAGCGGAGGCATCTGATCCAACACACTGTCCCATGTCAAGAACCGATCTTTTAATTGCTCGACACGTTTGAGTGATTCTGCCAAGGCTTCTAGATTCAGCTGGTGCTTGTCATACGCGTCATTGATAAGATCGAATGCTCTGTTTTGGAGCTCCAGTGTGTGCGAAATCATGGCCATATCGTTACCTGCGCGCAGTGCTTGCAATGCACCTTCTGGAGTACCCACAGTGTCCTTGACTGCTTCCATCTCCAAGCAGTCAGTGATGATGATGCCTTCGTATCCAAGACGACGGCGCAACAAATCTGTTGCCACGGCTGGTGACAAACTTGATACCTGATCTTGAGTGATTTGTGGCAACACGATATGGGCGATCATAATCGACGTGGGATAGATCAATGAATTTTTGCCGGCATCAATCGCTTGGCGGAAAGGCACCAATTCAACTTGCTGCAGCTCCTGTAACGACTTGTCAATCACTGGAACGCCAATATGTGAATCAGTAGCGGTATCACCATGGCCAGGGAAATGCTTGGCGCTCGTAGCAACTTTGCCTCGATGATATCCTTCAATCTGTGCCAAGCCCAGCCGACCCACTTCCTCTGGATCTTCACTGTAGGAACGCACACCAATAACAGGGTTCAGAGGATTGTTGTTGACATCTAATACTGGAGCCAAATTCCAGTTGATTCCTAGCGAGAGTAACTCCTTGGAAACAGAAAGGGCAACGTCGCGTGCTGCTGTTGACGAACCAAGCGCGCCAAGGGCCATACTGCCGGGGAGATAGGTACCGCTATTTCTTCCCAAGCGCCGCACAACGCCATTCTCCTGATCGACGGCAATAAACAATGGCCGTTTGTGGCCTGCATCGCGTGCTACTTGTTGCAAAGATGCCGTCAGTCGTCGAACTTGCTCGGGAGTGTCAATGTTGCGCGAAAAGAAAATGATGGAACCGAGATTGTGGTTCTTGATTAAGTCGACAATTCCCGGTGTTGGTTCCAGTCCATCAAAGCCGCACATGAGCAGCTGCCCAAGGTCGGATTTGTTGATGGGAGAGTCAAAAGTCATTGCGTGTGTAGGAAATAAGGACAAAGAAAGGGTCCTGTCTTGAGTAACGGTAGCTGCATATTATTAAGGTTCGTTAGCGCGAAACTAAGCAAATGAAAGTTGAAGCCTTGTCCCAGATCTTCCCTTCACTTACCCGACTAAAATCTCACGCTGCTCATGACTTCTGCAGTGAATCAATCTTAACAGCTAATTTTAAATGTAGTCTTATGATCTATGTAGTGCACTTTGGAAACCTTTTTATCGTCAGAACAGCATACCTTTGAATGAATCAAAGATATGCAAGTACATTCTCCTTCATGTGCCAGAAATGAAAACAGAATAGATACATTGACACGCGACGTGACGGATGTAGCGTTGTTGGGGGATCATCGTCAATCAGAGTCAATGTGAACAATAAGCCTCTAACAGGAACATTTCGACGTAATGTTCCCCACCAACACCTTACCCTTCTATCACCGGATTAAGAACTTTCGCCTACACGCTTTCAGTGATAATTACCAAATGGGTCGAGTTGACTCCTTAATCCACATGTTAGTCAACGTACTCCTGTCACATATCACAGAAAGCCCCCAGCGGTTAGTCGTATGATGGTATGTGCACGTCTACCATTTGTTGATATATGAGATCATACGCGCTCCCAAACTCTCTCTATCTTTTGCATACTATTTAATAATGCAAGTATATATCTCATGTACAGTTCATTTGAGCGCATTACTAAAAGAGTGTTCACACGTGAGTATTGGTGGTCTTCAATCTGATTAATTTGAAGCCCTATTGCCTCTTTCGCATAAGTGCAGGTCATTGGTGGCACCCTATCGTTACGAGGGTAGGTCAACCGATGTCGTAATAGAGCTAAATATAGTTATATGAGAAATATTCAGCGATCCTATGGTATTAAATTATGAAACACCTGAATGAATATATTGATATCCATGAGATCAAGTAACTGATTTAACTGTAGTTAGCTACGTGTACTAGAAACTTTACCCTCTGTTACCTCTGCATTAATGGTGAAACGTGATATTACGTACATAATAGAAGAGATTCTATGAAGAGTATTTTACCAGGACAACCTACATCGAAGTACACCGTGCGATAGTACTTTTAAACAGTTAATCCAAGCCAAATCTGCTGTTGGCGCCGTTTTCAGTCAGGTGTAAAGTAGTAGGTTGTCGAGTAAATCGGTAGTTGAGTACACCGAAGTAGAGTGAACATCAGCAACAATATCGATTGCTACGGACGTTTGTATAAGAGATCCTAAAGAGTATTGAGGATTTAGATAGAAAAAGGATAGTAAAGCAAATTGTCTTTATTGCTTGATCGATAAACAATAATCCTAATTGCACGATACTAAACAACACTGGTAACTGTGAAGTATTTAGGTTAGGGCGTTGATAAATGTAATCAGTTGACCGATGTTCATTTATGAAAAGCACTTCTTAGTTATAGCTTTCGGTACAATAGCGCAGCACTAGCTGTTCTAGCTGTGATAGGTGCATGCGGTAACCAATTGGTCGTGGTGTAGTTGCCGCAGCAGTGGGGGTAAAGGTGATTGGTGTTGGTAATACAGGCAAATTGCGGTATAGTGGCGGCGCAGCTGCCACAGTATGGAAGATTCTGGCTAATAAGCTACTCTATTAGGTAATTGTGGGTTTTGGGCTTTTGTATTATTTATTGCTCTTGGTTTTTGTATTTTTTTATATTGTTAATGGTAATATATATGATATGATAATACAAGAGAGAGAGGAAGAGGAAGAGAGAAAGGGAGAGAGGGAAGGTTAGCGGGCTATCAACTTGTCTATCAATATATATATATATATATATATATATATATATATATGTTTATACAGAAAATCCGTTTATTGCGACAAGCTATTGTCCAATTCAAGACAACACAACCATGCTATATTTGTCTTCATAACCAACTTCATCCGTTTTCACGACCTGTTTGACTTTTCGTTTCGCATAAGCGATATATCTTCGAGAAATATTTGGACACCTTGTGAGAGTCAAGCGCTCCAATGCAACTGCATTCTCAACCAAAGAGATAGGACCATGATCAATGAAACACATCAGATATGGCAGTTTAACCTCCTTCAGGTTAAACATGGAACTGAGGGTAAAAGTTTGATCATTTGTAACATAATCACTAAATCGGGTAGACTGATCTCTGGTATTATCTCGCTAATTCGCCTGAGGAATATGTGGAGTCTGTTTGCTGTAATATTATCCGAACTCCGCAGCACAATACTCTTCACTGATGCGACGGAATCAAAGACGGCATAGTTTGTTGATCGCTTGTATCCTCGGAATGCAATGTATGGCAATTGAAAAGGCGTAACAAAATTGTATCGACTGATTCTACTTCTTCGATGTGCGACAGTTCCAATTGTTTGATAGGAGGCTGTGCCATAAGCGCTGTGCTGATTGCATCGACATTCAGACTACTGAATGTACCGAAGAAGCGCAATAAATGACACGTCATATGGACCGCACAATAATCGAGTTAACAGCGTAATGAGGGTCAGTAAAGTACAATGGGCATTCCAGGTTGTTCAGCTCCATATCATCATATGTATACTCCGAGTTGTCAAAGTATGGACCACCAGCATCTATTTGCTGCATAGACACGTGAACATTCAAATAAAGCTTTTTGTGTGTCCGCATATCCTTTCGAATTGGCGGTAAAAGATGCAACAGAGACATGCCAAAACCACCATCGCGTGTATAGATTTACCATAGTCCTGGCTTCTAAACACTGACACCCAGTTCATCCAATTCCGTGCCCGCGCTGCTATTTTTATATCCGAGGATCTGAAGATTCGGGTAGCTCCTGCTAATCACACCAAGTATATCGCCATGCATACCATGAAGAACCAGCTGTCTTCGTTGCTTACACCTCAGGAAAAAAAATTCAGAAAACGTTCAGACATTCGTAAAATATTCAGTGGCAAATTCAGTCATTCAAAAAAATTCAAAGAATATTCAGACGTTCAAAAAATATTCCCAAAATATTCAGAGATAAAAAGACTAATACTTTAGCTTTATCGTATATATTGTAATTTATAATCTATAGGCAGATCTTCATTTGGTGAACTATTCTTATGCATCCAATACACGTATTGTCTTGTATCCGATCCGTATGCACGTCCAGCAAAGCCAGCTATGTCGTTTATGTCCACAACAATGTACTTTGATGCTCCAGATTCTGTCATATACGGATACGGGCCATTGATTTTTGTAGTGCGGTAGAGCTCGAGTTAGTAGCTTTGTAAACAGTTACTAAGAGAATGTCGTTCATTCCGCAGTCAAGGCACATGCAATGTAATCGACCAGCAAACATATGGTGATGCAGTACATGAGCTGGATGTGGATGCCCGCGGCTTCGAAGCTATGCTGTCCAGTGATGATGAGGACGAACCTTTGGTCGGATGCACGAAACCTCGAAACGAGCATCAAGAATTGGAACCAGTTGCTAACGACAAGGGCAAGGGCAAGACAGCAACAGGTATGTATTGCAAGTAACTACAAATGAACATCATCTTTACATTACTGTTTTATAAGAAACGTGCAGAAAAAAAAAGCGTGGTCGAGCCGCGAAGGCGGTCAAAATGGCGAGGATGGCAACTGCAGAAGAAGTACCAGCACCAAACAAACGCTCCAAGAAAGCCACTGCTAAACAAAACTGAATGTGCAATGCGATAAATGTGCTCTAATAAAGATGGCAGTGCCAATGGTTATGAGCAAAAGCAATATGTATATAATGGATCCCGTTAGCTATTATTCCTGTATTCAGAAAAAATTCAGAAAGAATTCAAGTCAACGTTCAAATTGAATTTTTTAATGGCCGGATTTTTTCTGAGGTGTTATAGCAATGCAGAAATAGCTCGATGTCTTCTATTCGACATGATCCATCTTAACATACAAATCTGCAAAGTCGTTGTGTGTGTGAGGTGTGCGAAGTCTCCAAAAAATCTGGTTGAATGCTTCTAAGGTTAATCGTGTACGTCAGGCACTTTAGATCGTAAATCATGGAAAGTGTATCTGCAAGACCGATTCCAGTTCGCCTGGTGCAGAGGTTCACCACAAGGCTTGTCAAAGAGCTTCTTATGTGACCGAATGCTGTTGAGAGAGTAGCTGATGCCTGCCATGGCCCATTTACTAAACGAACAACGCAGTTATTAATAGTGAGCTGTCGTTATTTGTGAGTAATACGTATATCTGTCGTGCATAAGCGGTGAAGCTTTCCAAAGCTCCTGTTTCCCATATTGAGCAAACAGTATGAGCAAATTTGCTTGCACTCAGTATCCATGTTCAACTATTCTACATATGCGCCAATGTGAGGCAAGATACCGGTTCCTGTTGCTATCGCTCCGGTTCACCAGTGTCAGAATGGTTCATGCCATTGGAAAATTGAGTATCACCATGCGCCATGCTCTTGGGACACCTAGACAAATACAGTTTTCTTCTTGCGATAACTGGACCGTGATAAGATCCACTAGTTTATTGGGCAGTATATTGACAGGGTCACGTACATATATCTGGGGCGCTTCGGCTTGCAATTTACAGCTCATGAGGAGCTGCTTTCCTTGCACGGTGTAAAATAATTTCAACCAGAGGTATTCAGCTGCTGAAATCCCGTCCCGAGTTCTCTGAAAGAGCTCTGTATAAGATCCTGTTTGAGGTTGTATAGCGGAAAGGATTTTAGCATGGACTTTTGAATTCCACAACAAAAGAAGATTATAGGCAGAAAAAAAACGTATTACTATTGCTTTGACCTAGTATTTTATGCTATGTCGTTGTGAAGTCGAGAGAAGTTTATCTTCTGATAAGTGAAGTTAGCTATATCACTTACGCAACACTGTTGGACTTTCCTACTTAATACTTCCATTATTGTTACTCTAGTGTATTCTTCAGTTTGATTTCTATATTGCTTGATACAATTACAGCCAAAGATGTCGCTGGAAACACATATATACTTTGATAGCTGGAACCCCTTCAGCAGACTTATAGTGCCTAACTTATTTCAATGTGTCGAATGTATACTTGGATAAAAGCCACTGTAAATTTAGTAAACAGTATACCACCTCAGCGCACAATTTTTCTTTTGCCGCTGTAACGGTAAATACATAGCATAATATGCACTATAACATTAACTATCAATTAGGCCATCAGTCTACGTCCTTGGATTACCTATCCGAAGTATCTGAAACTTGGGCACCCATATTTGCCAACAATTTTGACGGTTCTCATTTATGCAATATATCAAACAACTTCGCCCTCCCGACATGCCTGTACTCGGCACACGCATATACAGCGAACCCTGACGTTTTCCACATCCTCAGTTTTTCCACAGCTTATTAGTAAATGAATCAAGCCTGTTAGATTAGGGAAGCCTTTTAAGGTGCTGGAAGATACCTTGATTCGTATCCATTATATCACATCCTATTACAATGCTGAAGTAGGTTCCGCAAATTCAATATTAAGCTCACAGAGTATATGTTACCATATACGCAATATACAAAACCAAGGTTAGTATACATGAGTGCTTGTTATATACAGGCCGTACTGTTATCTTTTCTTTTTTTACATGTAAATAAGGTTACGCGGAAAACGTCTAGAAAAAGGAAAGTATCCGATATAAAAATTTAGCTTTCACTCATTCGATTTGTTCGATTGGATGAGATCAAGTCCAAAACAGTACATATTTCAAGATCGGACACCGGGTGTTCTACCCACATGATATGAGCTGTTTTTGGACAAAATAACTCTTCCTTTAATGGACAGTCTTGTAACATTTATTCATATGAACTACTAGGAAGATGGGTATACCATTTAGAAGGAAACTTGTGGAAGCAAAAGCACAAAAATGAATACGTTGTAACGAAATTTCTCGGCCCCTCTTCGTTTACGCTACCTTTCCCTTTTTGGCACGCACTTGACCTTTGTATTGACCTTCATTCAACTATACGGTGCATCTGCACTTGATGTATCTTCTTCTTCTCGTTCTGATCTTCCCAAGCTACCGACCTATTCTATTATATAGTGCATCTGCACATTGATGTATCTTCTTTTATCTTTCTGATCTTCCCAAGCTACCAACCTATTCTATTATATGGTGCATCTGCACCATCATTTATCCTCTTCCGCACTCGGATCTCTTGCTAGTTGTAATTCCTATCTAACCCACCTTTTACCTCCGGCATAGCCCGATGTATCCACAGTCAGCGTATCCACAGAAACATATAAATACCCTTGTTGAATCAAATGAAATAAAGCAGTTAACTTGACCTCAATTATCTTGATCATACCTTTCAAAGCCCAAGACAGCAGCTTATATCTGTATTTGGTTAACTCACCTTTTCTATTTCTCTATATCTCAACCTACTTTGTGGACCCTGTTTCACACAGAATTACCTTACACAAACAATTTCCTTTTACAACAATTGGTGCTCACTACAGGGGAACATACTTTCTGATCCCCACACTTTTCTATATCAAATCTATCAAACAGTCAAACCCTTTTTTTTTTAAACCCAAACTTTATTCTTCTCTTGTAACTCGCTCATAAATGTCCAACCAACAACCACGAACCATTGATAACAACCAGGTCGATTCGGGAAATGTTTCCCAAAACGACAGCTCTGCCATTTCCTCCGGACCAACTACCCCCAGGGATCACCGTCCTACCGAACTTACTGTGTTGGCGTCAAAGCCCATCTACCCTCCATCCAGCCTATTTTTCACCGGTTATGAAAATAGTAACTTCATCGATTTCCGCACAGATTTCAAACAGCACATGATGCTCGCCGGCATTGCAGACGATACGACACGCCAAATTGAAATTTTGCATGCGGTTTTGCGTGGTCCAGCTCTGGCATTTTTCGAGAGACGCGTTTTGCCTCGTTACCGGGACACTCAAGACACCGATGTACAAACCCTCCCTGAAGTAATGGATCTCCTCGAGTTTGAATTTGTTTCCGAGCACGACTTACTCCGCATGCGACAGGACTTTTACGATATGTCCCAGAATCCAAATGAGCCTCCCCGCCAATTTTTAGGACGCCTACGCGAGCAAGCTGACAGGGCGAATATCCGAAGCGAAGAGACTATCCGTGCGAAGTTTCGAGACGGACTACTTCCGGAAGTAGCCGACAGTTGCATGAGGACTGGTTTTCTTCTCCACGAACAACTCCTTCAGGCGTGCGACGGCTATTGGTTTGTACGTGAGAAGAACCGCAAGGAAAGCGAAAGACGAAAGGCTTACAGCAAAAACGGCATCGAATTGATGGCCACCCAACTCGACAACTTCAACCAGTTGCACCAGCAACGATTTGACAACAACGAAGTCCAAGGCGACGAAATCTTGCGTTTGATCCAGAGTAACCCGAGAGCGAAGGATATTATCCGTTCCTTGGCAGCGGAAATGTCGAAAAGAAACCTGGAAGAGATGTTCTTTGAGGATTGGCCCAATCCGGAACACCGCCCTCCTAGGCCCGATTACAATGGTCGTCAACAGAGACCATGGGAAAACAGGAACATCAACAACAGGCAATACCAACGTGGACGCCAGCAGGATTACCGCAAAGAACAGCGTCAAGAGCCTCGTTTCGAGTTCGACACCAACTACCAAAGAGACTATAATGGCTACCGAAACGATGGTGAACCAGGTCCCTCGAATGGCCCTGTTAGGCAAGGCTACAAACCATTACCCAGAAAGGCACCGGCTGGAAAGCCATTCTATCACTCAAGCAGACACCAGTTCGGGCGCAACAAGACCTACCCCCTTGATGAACGTTTTACAAGGATCAATGAAGAATCTGGTGAAATCGAATACGACTATCAAGCAGCAATGAACGAATCGGGTCGTAGACTCGAAGAACAGAGAAGAAAATCACCCCAATGGACACCTCCCAGAACGTTCAAAAATGTGTATCAGGGCATGACCACTGACCCTACCGAGCCGGCAAAAAACTAGTAGGGCCGACTGAAAACGATTTTAGCGGTCAGTCGATACGCCCATCACCAAAAAATCCCGCTAGCTTAAACACATACCTTATCAATGAAGAATCCAACTTTGACCAGTATTCAGGTTTTCACAATGATCGATTTGATGATACTAACGAAATAGATATCGCGTCTCAACCAAACTACGAGTTATTTGCAGCTCAGCAACATAGCCCTCATCGTTTCGACAAGCAGTTGAGATCCCGAACAGTTCCGTACAGCAAAATCGATAAAGAAGCCAGAAAAACAGCGAAAAAGAACAAGAAAATACACTTTGACGAGCCAATACACAAAGAAATCCCTTCTGTTTCAGCACCGGTCACAACAACACGTGAATCTCCCATGACGCTCCAGCCTGAGTCCAACAACCAGACTCTTCAACCTGAAGCAGACCACGTGGCCGCATCATCTTATTCCCCAGACATTGAAATGATCGATGCCAGTGCAACAAAAACCAAGGGAAAGGAAAAGGCGAAAACAGCTCGAAGAAAACGCCAAAAACCTGCCATTGAATACAATATCATCCAGGATGCCATGCTTCGTACTGCCAACATCAGCTTCAAGGATCTTATTGAAATTTCACCTGCACTACGAAGAGAACTTCATTCGGCAACATCAATTCGAAAGAAACGTCAACAGCTCAACGTGTTGGATACCGGCAAAGAAATTGATTCAACCGCAGCTTACGCCCCTCTATTTGTACAAGGAAAGCTTATCCATGTTTTGATCGATTCAGGAGCCGCACGATCATGCATGTCAAAAGAACTTTGCGACCAACTCAAGTTACGAATCAATGAACCCTCGAACATAGTCTTTACACTTGGAAACGGAAGCAAGCAAGCTGCACTAGGCACCGTACATGACTTAAAGATTCAAGTAAACGGAGAGGTATCAGTCACCACAAACGTCGAAGTCATAGCAACATGTCCCGTACCTCTGATTTTGGGAACGAATTGGCTCAGCAAAGGGGATGTTTCTATCAACTTCAAGACCGGACTATTGGAAGTTCATCAAGGACCCAAGATTGCTACGGCACCTCTCACTTTCATTCAGGATTCTGCCAAACATGTAATGCCGCCTCCTCTACCTCCAAATTGGTACAAGCTTCGTGAAGCTCCTTCCGAGGAAATTAGCGATGAATCCACGGAAGATTCAACGGATGAGGACACCTCAGACGACGACACCTTATCTCAGGATGACAGTGATTCCAGCGAATCAAGAACCAACTCAGATGAAGAACTCGATCGAAGCACCAAAGAAGTCGAATTTTTCCACCTTGTCAAGGACGAAATCCCCAAACGCGAACTCATAAAGATCGAAAAGGATTGTGAGGTTGACGGAACCTTAGTATACCTCATAACCACTGTTCACGAGATCTCTATTCCAGAGAATGCCGGGACCTTCAGCATCCACGGTGTTTTACCAGAGCAAGCGTACGATTTCCTCATTTTTGAACCAGCTCTTTACCTGTCCCTGCACCAAATGCAATATATCAACGGAACAGATATTTATTACGGTGATTCCAAGTTTACCATCAACATCTTCAACCACAGACCGGACAAGAAAATCATCAAGAAAGGCACAATTTTGGGCGCGTATACACTCGATTACTTGTTGACGAAAAACTACCTTGAATGCCATGCCTACGATATCAACCCTCCCTTTTTCCGAAAAAGAAGAAAAAACAAGGATCAGGAATTCATGTTCATGCACGCCTCAGTGGATATTGGAGATGGACCACCCCTGCAAAAGGATCACACTACAAATCACTACAAGGTTCGAGTTATGGAAGTAGTTGCTATCTCGTCAAATGATAGTACATCTGTAACAGGCCGTTTGGTGGTGCCCCCAACGAAACGATTACAATTTGTACCGGAATACGGAAATCTGAAGGACGAAATTCATCATGGTTTTCACGGAACCTATATTGAACCAGGACAAACGACATTCCGCATAACAATCAGCAATGGACTTGACACCAAATTGATGCTTTCGCCCCCAATGCTTATCGGTACATACTTGCCCGAGGACGAAGCCATGGAAAAGTTATCAACAAGCAAAATCCAGATCAAGATTGACCCCATTCCGTTATCGGAAGATCGGAAGCAGATGATTTCAAAGCCTGAAATTGAAGACCCTGACATTATCAAGGAATTTTATGAAATTATCCGCGACTATCAAGATGTCTTCAATTGGGATGGTACCAATATCGGCCGTACCTCATTGATTACTTTCAAAATCGACACCGGAGATGCCGCGCCAGTTCGAACTCGTCCATATCGAGTTTCCCAAGTTGAATCTCAAGCTTTCAAAGAAGAAATTGACAAGTTGCTTAGCCTTGGAATTATCCGTCCATCCACATCACCCTGGGCTAGTCCTATATTGTTAGTGAAGAAGAAAAGTGGAGCCTGGAGGTGTGTCAACGATTTTAGGCGAGTCAACAAACTTGTCAAGCGCGACGCATACCCCTTACCGACTTGCGAGAGTATATTTAGCCGCCTTGGAGGAGCTAAATACCGATCAACAGCCGATGTAGTTCTGGCTTACCATCAAGTCCCGATCGAAGAATCCAGCATTGAAAAAACGGCTTTTATATCCCCGCACAACGGTGCTTTGTATGAATATACGCGAATGGTCATGGGCTGCACCAACTCAAGTGCAGTAATGCAACGTCTCTGCAATCTTGTATTCTTACCCTTGATCGATGCCGGATCATGTTTTGTATTTTGCGACGACATCTACCTAACATCACGAACGGCGCAACAGCATTTGCAAGCAATCCGACGCATGTGCCAATGCTTACGAATTGGAGGACTCACGATTTCACCAAGCAAGACACACTTTTTCAAAAAGACGATCTCATTTCTCGGCCATGTATTCAACGATGAAGGTATCCAACCGGACAGCAGCAAGATAAAAAAGATACAAGAAATCCCTATCCCAAGAACCACGACCGAAATCAAGGCCTTCCTCGGATTAGCCTCTTATTATCGACGTTTCGTTCCCAGCTTTGCCGCTATTGCACGACCTTTACATGATTTAACCAAGGACAATGCCAAGGCTTGGACATCTGTAGCAACTGAGGCGTTTAACAAGCTAAAAGAAGCCCTTGTTAGCCCCCCTATCCTGGCCCTACCGGATTTCGATAGCGACCAACCTTTTATAGTCCAATGCGACGCAAGTATTAAAGGACTGGGTAGCATCCTCTGCCAAAAGGACGAAAATGGATTTGAACGAGTTATTGAATATCTATCGAGAGCCACGGTAGCCGCTGAAACCCGTTACTCAGCCGTGAAATTGGAACTACTATGTGTTTACTGGGCTTGCAAGAAACTACGACCTCTTTTATTTGGACGCAAGTTTATCATTCAAGTCGACAATACAGGAATCAAGGGAATCATTACCTCCTCAGATCATCTATTCGGAGCACAAGCCCGATGGGTTATGTATCTCACACAGTTCGATTTCGAAATTGTTCATCGAAGTGGCAAGAAACATACGAATGTCGATTACCTTTCCAGGCTACCCGGATTCATCGAGAAATAACCAACAAATCGACCATAACGGGAAGTCATTAAACTCAACCGCCGTCAAGAATTATCAATCTCCACCGAACAACATCAACCAGCAACAAATCTTTACAACACCTGAACTTGCAACAAACTGACCATAACGGGACGTCATTAAACTCAACCGCGATACAACTTTCTTATCGGTACCACAATCAACACCATCAGAACAATGGACAACAGCTATTACGAAGCACTGAAATATTATATCGAAACGCTCGAATACCCGAAGAACATTACACCGGAAATCAGAAAACGACTCAAGGGACAGTATACGAAATTTTTCGTCAACAACAACAAGCTTTATCGAAGAGCCAAGACCCTACCGAGACTGGTTCTCCAGAAAGGTCAAGTGGGCGAAGCAATCTACATGGCGCACGAACATCCACTAGGAGGACACAAAGCAATGCAAAATACGTTGGAGAAACTCAAACGACGATACTGGTGGTATGGCATGGTTCAAGATGTACGAAACTACATACTCCAATGCGATCGCTGCCAGAAGCAAGGTCGTCCAGTCAGACAAGAACAATTGCATCCTGTACCGGTTATAGAACAGCCTTTTGCCCTACTAGGCATAGACATCAAGCATGTCAGCAGCTCGAGATATGGATTTCGGTATCTCATCGTTGCCATCTGTTATTTCACCAAATTTGCGATATGTAGATGCTTGCGCACCATCACAGGTGTCGACGTATCACTCTTCCTTTACGAGGACATCATTACCAAATTTGGATGCCCAGTCAAGATCATAACGGATAACGGAAAGCCCTTGGTGAACAAATTGATGGAGGCAGTCTGTGATCAGTATTCGATTCGTCATACAGTCACAAGCCCGTTCTCGCCTTCCAGCAATGGTCTAGTAGAAAGACAAAACAGAACAATACTATCGGCCCTGCGAAAATTACCTGCGGATCAAAAGCCAGACTGGCATGTTTATATCAGCGCTATCATACATTCATATAACTCAGTCAAGCAAGCATCGACTCGGCAGTCACCATTTTTCCTCGTATACGGACGTGAGCCTCATACGCCCTTCGACCGGAAGATGCAAGACGAAGATGAATGGTTGGATGACGACAGCGACGATGAACTTGGCCAAGTGGACAAATTGGTGCATTATCACGTGTCAGCCCTACAAGAAATCAGAAAAGTCGCTGGCGACTTTATTGCTCAAAGCCAAGAAAGACAACGAAAAATG
Source organism: Fennellomyces sp. T-0311 (assembly GCA_025266875.1). Classification (NCBI taxonomy): domain Eukaryota; kingdom Fungi; phylum Mucoromycota; class Mucoromycetes; order Mucorales; family Lichtheimiaceae; genus Fennellomyces; species Fennellomyces sp. T-0311. Next base: position 763,994 of record JALLLT010000018.1, read on the forward strand.
ATCAAGGAAAAAATTGAATCACGCCAGAAGGAATGGAAGCCCCCTTTCCACATAGGAGACATGGTCGAAGTTTTCCAATCGGCTCAAGACGCCTCACATTTGGCCTCTATCAACGACCAATGGAACGGTCCATTCATCGTTCACAAGAAGTTCAAAAAAGGATCTTATCAGTTAAAAGATACACGAGGAAAGCTGTTCCCGAGGCCGACACATGGCAACCTCATGCGCATCTACCGATTGCCAAATACCGAATATCGCCAGGTTACAGCCAACGCGTCAACAAATGTCATGACTTTAAATGTGCCACCTGATCACCTCGAATTGTTCGACGTTGAAGATGGATCCAAACCCAAAACGGTAGCCAATGTACCAAAGCGAAAAGGACGTCCCCCAAAGAAGTTTAGCAAAAGAAACGCGTCGCAAACCCGTATTCGCACCCGACAAAGATGAGATCGCTCAGAAGTCATCCCGAAGGCTGCATACATAGCGACGAAACAAAACCAAAAAAAAAAAAAAAAAAATCAAGGAAAAAGAAGAAGATATAAAGACATCCCAAAAAATGGATGATCCCGCACAGACTACCATTCAAGAAATCAATCAAGAACCCCTCTCAACAGCAATGGAGCCAGAAGTGATTTACATCTCCGATGAAGAAGATTTTACTCTTGCGCATGAAGAACTACAAGAGTCGGAACCCCGAAGTGAGGAAACGAGTATCCAAGGAACCCCATATGATGTAGGCTATGTCAGAGCCAGGTCGCAAGAGAGGATGATATCAGAAGACGAAGGATTTTCCAGAAATTACTTTGCGAACTCAATGGATCAACCAAGCATACTGGAGCAAGTGACTCCACGACCTCAAGAAACAGAATGGAATTCTGTAGTTAGATCAACGGCCGAAGCTCCCAGCACGGAGATGGAAGACTGCTTTGACCCTATGAACGGCAATGATCACAACATGAATCTTGTTCGAAGGAGCCTTGCCATGGATTTCTGGGAGGAACAAGAAGTTCAGGAGCTTCGTATGAACCTAGAACGACAAGCACGAATTTTAAAGAAGGCACAAGAAGAACGAGACCGATTTGCACATGACTTGATCGACTTATTTCACAGTCTCGCGGCTACACAGGACAGACAACCAACACAGGAAACCCAGGATCGTTTCCTTCGTCGGATGTTAAAGGGCGGATTTAACAATCGCTGGGCTGTTCAACGATTTATCAGCGCTCACAACGCAGATAGAGTCGCACTTGAAAATGCAAGTCTCACTCGTCGTCAGGAAAAAAGGCGCCTACGACTACAAGGCCGCAAACAAGGTCAGATCTATTGAAATGCAGAGACTGCATTTTTGTAAGCGGGGGAGGCTGTAACGAAATTTCTCGGCCCCTCTTCGTTTACGCTACCTTTCCCTTTTTGGCACGCACTTGACCTTTGTATTGACCTTCATTCAACTATACGGTGCATCTGCACTTGATGTATCTTCTTCTTCTCGTTCTGATCTTCCCAAGCTACCGACCTATTCTATTATATAGTGCATCTGCACATTGATGTATCTTCTTTTATCTTTCTGATCTTCCCAAGCTACCAACCTATTCTATTATATGGTGCATCTGCACCATCATTTATCCTCTTCCGCACTCGGATCTCTTGCTAGTTGTAATTCCTATCTAACCCACCTTTTACCTCCGGCATAGCCCGATGTATCCACAGTCAGCGTATCCACAGAAACATATAAATACCCTTGTTGAATCAAATGAAATAAAGCAGTTAACTTGACCTCAATTATCTTGATCATACCTTTCAAAGCCCAAGACAGCAGCTTATATCTGTATTTGGTTAACTCACCTTTTCTATTTCTCTATATCTCAACCTACTTTGTGGACCCTGTTTCACACAGAATTACCTTACACAAACAATTTCCTTTTACAACAACGTACCAACATTGATAAAAACCCATGCATAGGCGAAATCTCTCTTGGTCTCATAGCCCTTCTCTCGACGCGCATGGCTAACATCCCACCTGACCAGGCAATTGCTCCTATCTTCGAAGGATTCCCTGACGCAACCCGTACCGTCACTCGAAACTGCGCATTAAAAGCATTGACACGCCCTGAGTACAATTTTATTCAAGTAGGTGGATAAAAGAAATCGAACACAACATACTGATGAAAACAATATAGACGGAGATACGGCTTATTGCAGAAATCAACACGACGCGTCGCCAAGATAGCTTTCATTTAGTCAATTTACACATTCGCCGTTTCCTGGAAGGAGACTTCGATGCGGCTCCACGAATACTTAATCAATCGTGGTGGACACGAGTTTACAAACTGGTGGGTATACACCCACGAATAGAAAGAGTCCCAGCATTTCTCGCCCAGGTACGTCCTGTTGTTATTTGAAAGTTATACTGACGGTCTTAATCTCTTTTTGAATATAGGATCAAGACCTCCTGGACACCTTCGCGATCTATCAAAACTGTAGGGTGAATGAAGAAACTAGAGAAGGTAACATACGAGCGCTCATTGCGAGGATGCATTAGCTAAAATCTAAACTTACGCAGCGTACTACGAGCCGGACTCCGTGAATGACGGGACTTTACAAGCAACCATGTCGGATAACTTTGCCAGGCAAGCTATCTAGAGTAAGTTACTATATCTTTAACGAAAGTAGTCACTAACTCTATATGTAATAGACATTAAAGAACATATCCGTGCGTTGCAAAAACATATCGCCAAGTTGTGGAGGGCAGCTCTCGAGCCTCGTATTGGCCGGTTTGAAGCGAGGCAGGCGAGTGTGCAGCTGGCACGGGCAATCGTCCATCACAACCCTCAGCCACCAGCGGCGCTATTCAACTTGGACATTGCAGATGATTACGCGTAAGCAATACATTGTAAATCGCGAAACAAGTTCAGAGTTTAATGAACAAAATTAGAATGTTACACGCTGTATTTCAGGCTCACCTTGCGGATGTGAATCTCTGGCAAGTATATTCCGAAGATATTTACTACAACATATGCTATCGTGTATTGCGTGTCAGTCGGTGGTGTTTACAAGCTGCTGAGGGGCTTCAAGCTTCCGAAAGGTGGTCACTGCTGCCCGTAGCTTGCCACCAAGTAACAACTTTCAAGTTTGTACGCGGACTTTATGCTTGATATTGCGACGTCGATTCCAGAATGTACCCAACACACCTGCACCCAATGTGTTGCTCCAACAGGTAAGGTGATCCATTATGAGCTATTGTTATTGTTACTTACTGCCGGTGAAGAATGGACAATTCATGAATGTGCATAATCTGAACAGAATAACTGGCAATCCGGCAACACAGCAGATCATATGGGAAGAGATCTTCGATCTGAACCACGTGCAACCTCATCGGTGGAGATTAGGTGATAATCGTAAGTTAAAAGGTCCTCTGCTTTTGTGTTTCAAGATCTAACCTATACCTTGCTCTAGTCAATGAGGTTGTTAACCTCAATGCAATTACGTTTGGTTTCAGTTTACAATCTGACGGTGTCATGGCTCACCTCAACTTCGAAAAGCCAAGGCTTCTCCAAATTGGTAAGCGTCTTATACATTATATGAAAACTTGGCTAAAAAATATTTTGCTTTATGTTTAGAGCCTACACCAACAACACGCGTGCAGATCCGGCGCTTACCGGAGAACATGAATCTCGCAGAATGGGAAAAGGGGGTTTACCACCTCGACAAAGCACTGCAAGGGTTAGACGCACAATGACTTGCAAATTCTCGAGCCGTTGGTTTGGATCCTGGTAAGTTTATCGATGTAAGGGGATCAATCCACTTACAGTTCACGATATGAAAGGTGTTTCGGCTATGATCACCGCCGTATCGACACAAAACGAAGTACCACAACAAGGTCTCTGGTTGGAAGAGATGGCATCCCCAACTCGGGATTACCAGTAAGTCGCTCTGTTCAACTGATATATCCTAGTCTTGACAGGATCGTAGTGCCAGAACGCAAGTTTTTTGGCAATACAAGAAAGAGCTGAAGAACCGGGAGAAGTATGGCATCCAGGATGAATATGACCAGATCGAAGGCAACAGCGCCAACGTATCGACGGCTGTCGATTACGAAAGACACATACGCATTATATCACAGATACGAAACAGGTAAGCGAGATTCACAAATGGTGGCTCGACTGTGCTCAGACGTTACCGTGTCAGGATGAAATACTTCAACTCGCATTTTAAGCATCGGGAAATCAGGGCGACTCTGTCAAGTGCACGCCAAAGTGTACAGCATCAGCTGAAAAACCAGCTCTTGGGTGCTACACCACCGATCCGCCAGGTACATGGTTTTAATTGTGCTATGTTTCACGCTCCTAAACAATCATGCACTTTGTAGAGAACCCGTATGCACTTCATACATCGTACGACAAAAAGACAAAGAAAAAGATGGCATCGAAACCGCCGTCTAGCGGCAATTGCGTCTTCGGGGTGGGTGAGGAATGATCATCCAACAATCATTTTTGGGGCGATGGCGAGATGCCCGCGTTGCCTGGCTTCGCACCTATACCCCATGTGGTAAGACCTTCCTGCAGCCTATGGAATATATTATATTTCTAACCATGTATTAGGGACTTCTGCTCTTCGTTGCTAAATTCGCCCTCGTAATCCTTGTATCTGAATTTATGACATCGCAGATACATTCATCATGCAATGCAAGGTTGCTCTCGGTTCCAGGTGTGTACATTCGCACCAATCACAGGTGAAACATATTTACAGCGTTGGCAATACTCTAATATGTTTTTCTTTTAGCATGAAGCGTCGTCGCAGAGAGACTCCAGTCACTCACTCACGCGGACGGAACATAAAGTGGTGCGTCGATGATGAAGGTGCTTGGCTACATCGCCAAGAATGGTGCCCAAACGGGCGATATCATGGTACGCCAAAATGCCCTGCTTCATTCCCTACTCACCAGAAAAGATATAGCTGGTCAAATTTGGTCAGTTAAACAGTGCACCAATCATCCAAATGCTGTAGTGAGTAACAAAAGCGGATATATGGTCGAGGTTTTTCCTGATGTTCATTTCCTAGATGGTGGATCGTGACCTAAATGCAGCACGCAATATGAGAAGAATTGGGGTGAGCTACATGATGACGAATGGAGACCCTTTGCACAGACCCCCGCCACTTCGAAGAAACATTATACATCCCATGATAGGCCTCCAATGAAGTTGCGCCACAGCCTTAGTTTTTGGGTCTGGTGGTGGCTGGGACTTGCCCCCCCCCCAGCCATGTTAGCTGGACCCAAGAAAACAGTAGAGATTAAGGTTTTCTTTAATTATAGCGTCTATCAAACAAAAGATGGGGACGTTCCTTTGCCAGCTTTAGAATAGCTTGACCGAAAAGACCATTCACCCACGCAAACCATGGGCGGGTGTATCTGTTGCGTCCTGTTTTATCAGACCATTGTAAGCAAACGTGGTTTTTTTTCCATAAAGCACTTAAGCTTACCATCATCATACACATTGACCGACTCGTGAATAAGACCTGTGCCATCCGTTGATCTGAGAATGATACCGAGTGCGTCTACAATTTCGTTGTCGTCCGAAGACGTCAAAATCTAAAATGGCAGGAACGTTAATACATCGCTCATGAATAGTGCTAACATCCAGAAAAAAAGTAGCCACTCACCCGCACGACCTGAGACATGGGCCAAGCGTAATTTAATCCAATATGTGGCCCACCAATGCCGCTTAGACCACCTGCACGCGGTCCAGAAAAGTAATATGGATTATCCTTGGACAGTACCAGCCTGCGTGTATTTTGGTATATCGGATCGCTCGCATCGACAAAGCCAAGCATACTGAGCGATAACAATGAAGGGACATTTGCGTCGTCTATGATCAGTTTGGAACCATAACCATCCACTTCATCTAAGTATATGTTGTCAGTCATTTATCGATTCAACCTTTGCAATCATCCCTCCCCAAGATAAAAGAAATACGTTACATCCAAAAACTTTGTTGTAGCCAGGAACATCCACGATTCCATGCGTGTAAATAGCGTCACGGATTTCTTTGGATAGCTTTGACATTTCAGTAGCCATGCTGCTCAAACGACCATTATTGGCACCATTGTTCCGTTGCACAAGCTGTGCTGCATGTTCCAATCCCACCGATATCATGGCGTTGCCAGGGATAAAGAAAGGAAATACAGAAGCATCATCCGACGGTCTGAACAAACTCTTGACGAGCCCTGTCCTTTTCACAGGTTGGCCAATACCATTCAAAAATTGCGTTTCCGTTGGTCGGTCAGCTGGTTGACTTAGATTGTAGTAGCTTTCCATCGGATAACCTTTTTTTACTTTGTGTCAGGCGAATCGAAAAAAAGAAACATTCTTCTTACCAGTTTTTTCGTTAAATGTGGGATCTTGTTGATCGTGCAGAGTTCTGATAATAATCTCTACGGCGTCCATCCAGTCGTTCGACTGGACAAATGATCCATCACCGGTTGCATTCCAATACTGATACGAAAATCCAAGAAAAGATGCCAGTGAATCGACCTCCCACTTGTATTCAAAGACTGTTTATATACCAAATATTGTTTGAGATTTGTTTCACTCCCGCCTATCATCTGCACGCTCTCAGTCGATATAATAAACTGACCTTGGGCATTGTATTCCCGCCCAGTAGTCGCGGATTTGACTGATGCCAGGGAACTAGGTTTGTTGAACGCATTGGCGTATGGATCAATTTTGATGAAGCTTGCTTGCATGTAAATGAGTCCCAGGAACAACCGTTTAAGACTTAGGTCCTGATTCACATAGTCAATATACGGAAGCAGTTGATTGGCAGAGTCACGGAGCCACATGGCATCGATATCCCCGGTGGTCACATATGATAAAGGGTTGCAGGTTGTCACATTTATACACTTTGTTGCCTGGATAGTGGTATCTAGGGTGTTCGGATAGGTATTCGTAAACAGTCGTGCCAAATCAAGATCCGCAATCTGGAAAAAGCGTACTGAGTTAAGCCTAAACAATAAAAAAAATCAAAAGGGGATCAAACCTTGGACGCTAGACTGTCAATGGCTGTATTCACCACGGTGCTCGTAAATTTTCGACAAGCTTCTACTGGGCGTTGAAAAGGTAAGTTCAATGGCCCTCCGCTGCCGGGGTCATGAAACTCTTGAGCGTAACTACGTATACATTATAAAGTGAGCAGGTGACATAAGTGCTTCGTTATCTATATGTGGAGCACAGCAGACAAAGAGTAAGGATAATTACTCGGCATAACTGGATGGACAATGACTAGACATAGCGATATCTTTACGATTGTAAAAAAGTAATAATTGAAAGCAGAAGCCCTAAAAGCGTACTTATTAAACAGGAATGGAAAAAGTAGTCGTTATAAGGAGCAAAGGCAATCAGGATCGAAAAAGTGTTTATTCATATACGCCGCGGGGTTACCAGTACCACATCAATTCCTTGTGAGCTCCCATGCAGGGGAATGATCAGGATTAGGAGGTGCTTGAACTGAGAGTAAATGTTCGTTGTGAGCTGCTTTTACTTTCCCCTCCCCCAAAGCTTCGCTCTTTCGTGCTACATTACGGTTTATCTGTACACTGTTGTATTATCCAAAATAAAGTACCTAAATATATTATTTATATTTAAAACATCAAGGACAAAAACAAATCCTATTTCTAACATTTCTGACCGACTTTTGTTTACCAGGAACTTTTGCATTTTAGGCTGTAACGCGATATCAACTTACACTAGAAACACAAATTTAACGGTTCCATGGTGCTCCAACTTTTCTGCACTTGGTATAAAAGATAAAATAGTCCAAAAATGCCTTGTAAGGCGTGTTTATAGGTCAAAACTACATTTCTTCTTTAAAGTAAGCCTTTCCTTCTACTGATATTATTTTTTAAGTCAGGAACATCTATAGATGTGCCTATAATCTCTCTTCAAAATGCACCTACATATCAAGAAGATCAAATCGCTCTGTCCAAGTCAGTAAATGCGTTCAAAAACACCTGATGGATTTCGCCGCCAACTCAAAGCGAGGAACGCAAAAAATGTGAATATTTCTACCGCGAATCAGCTCGGCATGGTTCTTTGGAGGTTAATTTACTTATAAATATATGTACCAGCGTGGGTACACCTCTATGTTGCAGTAATCGGCTTGGGAAAACTACCAATTTTCAATTTTCGGCTCTAATTTCGTAAATTATGCCCTGAGAGTGGTCTAGTTAGATTTTCTACGCTGAAAGAGTTTTTCTTGTAGAGAGCGAGAGGTAGTTCACAAAGTTAGGCTTAAGAGTGAAAAAGAGTTCTTAGATTGGATGGGTTAACAAAAATAATAGATATTGGTACTTTTAGCTTCTTCAGATCAAAAAGACATCAAGGCATTGCCTAATGTTGGTGTGTGTAAACAATAGGTATAAGTTAACTACGTTATTTGCTCTGCAATATCGAGCT